>CAKNYM010044343.1:17268-27278 GCA_932195095.1 Andricus curvator | reverse complement strand
TGTTTATCCTACCCCGCAATCCATTCAACTTACCGGGTAGATAACAATATAATAGCTGTTTCTGAATCCTGGTTAACTCCCAATTTATCCTCTAGCATCGTTGCAATTGATAACTATTCGCTCTTTCGAAGAGACAGAGACGAGAGAAGGGGTTGTGGAGTTTGTCTTTTTCTGCATGATAGTCTGGATGGGACTGTGGTTGGTGTGAGTTCAGTAGCTACTTACCCCACGACCAAATTTCTTTTTGTCGAAGTTAAGTCAACTTCTGATAGTGTTTTAGTGGGAGTAGTTTATAAACCCCCCAATGCCTCCTATGGCACAGAGCTTGAATCGGTCATTTTTTCATTTATTCCTTACTTTAATAACATTATCCTTACTGGAGATTTTATCACTAACCTAAATCTCACTTCCAATCATTCTAAATATCTAACATCATTGGTATACTCTTCGGGACTCTCAATTGTACCTCATGAATCTACTCACCACACTGATCGTTCCAGTACTCGTATCGACCTGATGATTGTAGACGATATTGATAAGGTTGTTTCCTACGAACAACATGCTATTCCTTTTCTCTCTAACCACGACTTGATTAACATTATCTTCAAATTTTCCTATAATATAAATTCAAAACCAACCCAAAGACTGGTGCGAAATCCCTCTAAAATTGATGAACACACATTCCACGAACATCTAATGACGTATGATTGGAAACAAATATTACTAGATACAAATATAAATAATAAAATCGCCGCTCTTACTAATTACTTAGTCTCCGCATTCAATAAATTTTCTCCGCTACACGTTCCTAAAAACTTCAATAAACCTGCCCCCTGGATCACATCTGAAATTAAAAATCTGATGAGGGAACGTGATGGCAAGCGTCGACTTGCAAAAAAAAACAAAAAGCAGTATGATACAAGCTCAATTTCGTAAACTAAGGAACTTAGTTCAAACGAAGATTAGAGATGCGTTCAATCAATACAATTATAACGAGGTTGCACATAGAGACAGAAAAGAGGACATTTGGCAGCTCTTCAGACGTTTACACCTAATCGCGCCCAAGAACGAATCTATAGATAGTAATTTTCCGCCTGATGACCTTTTAAAGACTTTTTTCACATTCCCAGTTCCAGACTTATCATCATCATCTTCCACTACCCCTCTTAATTCAACATTTAATGACTCTGACTTCTTTTTCGATGACATCACACCATTGGAACTGATGGAATATCAATGAAAATGATTAAACTTGCCCTTCCAATTATCTTTCCTATTCTATTGCATATCTATAATGCTTTCCTTCAGGTCGGTATCTTCCCAGATATCTGGAAAAAGGCTGTTATATGCCCAATTCCTAAAATTTCTAAACCCACTTCCGCGAAAGACTTCCGGCCAATTTCTATTTTATGTTTGTAAGTTGTTTCACAGAAAATTTGTTTTTGAATTAAAATTTAATTCTCTTAAGTGAAAATTTAACTACAACATTTTTGATTGGAAGTTGATATTTTTTTATTTAAAAATATCACTATTTAGTTAAAAATTTGTATGAAATGGCATTACATCTATTCTTCAAACTACCCAATTGAACATTTATGTTGAAAATTCAATTGAAAGAGTGTAATTTTTCATTTCAATTGCGTTGGAAGGGAGGACATTTTGGTTATTAATAATTCTTCTGAATTTAAAAATGCCTATTCTTACGTTTTCACCTCTCCTTTTATCAGCTGATGCAATTGCACATTTACTTCGTTTTCCTTAATATTTAAAATCTTAAAATTATAAATCATTGAAAATTTTGATATATCAGTATTTATTGAGTGCTGAATTACATTTTCGTATAATACACTGACGCATTATGACGCATTATGACGCATATTGACGCATATTGACGCATATACATTTTATTTTATTGCAGTGGACAGAACGGACATACGCGTCCGGCTATTCCAAAATATGTTTTCAGCACCTCTGATTCAGGGGATTAATGATACCCGTCACAATAGTGATACTCGTGTGGTGTCTGAGTAACTGAAATAGTTAATAATATTTAATATAATAAGAATAATTATATTCCTTTTAAAATTTAACACTTCGAAGAAAACGTTATATGTGACGTGGAAGGAAGAAACCAGCCTTAGGAACAAAAAATCGAGTTTTCGATTTTTAATGATTCTGAATAATGAAGATTTTTCCTATCGAATTAAAAAATCAACTGATTTTTGGCCCTAAGGCTGGTTTCTTCGTTCCACGTCACACAACTTATATCTGAAATGTGTAAATAAATTTTCCAATGAGCACGTTCCGATTGAAACAAAATATTTTCTACATCATGAAATTATTATTTGAACAAATTTCTAGAAAAATTAAAAATTTTAACTCTTGGCCCTTGTGAAGTAAGAATGTTAACTTATATTTTACGGTAATCAAGATAAAAGATATATTTACTTATATTCTTTCAATGATCGAAAGATTAAAAAAATTTTTGGAAATTTCATAATTTTGGGACGCACTGTCTATACCTTCTTTCTGTAATCGCGTCTCCCTTTTGTGCAGCGATTCGCAATTGCTCTAAAGACTTCTCCCAGATATCCCCACTACTCCCACACGAACCAATGCCTGGCCTGATTGCCATACACTGTTTTGAGTCAAACTAGGTAAAAAAATGTCGGAAAATGTTCAAAAAGGTTTAAATAAATAATTATTTATTTAAATAATAAACCTTTTTTTTAAATAATCATTTGCCATATCATTTTGTTGATAATTATTTTTCATTTTGGGACTTTCTTGCACCAAGTTCAAATCTAGGTTTGAATCTAGGGATAAACTTTTAAAATATCTCAACAACGATATTTATCGTCTCTTTGCATATTTTTCAAATTAACTGACATTTTTTTCAACTTAAACAGGACTAAGGTACCAACTAAGAGTGTTGTGACAAAAGTACTAGAAAATTCCCCATCAATCGACTCTCCATACTCGTTTTCCTCTACTAATGTCTCACACTCCAAATACTTCCCTCTCCACCTTCCCTACTTTCGCTTTTCTCTCATAATCTCTCTTCCTTCCGTATTTTGACTATTCCCCCCCCCCCCCTCTTACTTACATCCCCATAATGTCCCTACATTCCCTCCCCTACTGTCCCTTCCATCCTCATACTTCATCCTACCTTCCCTACCTCCCGCTACTCTCCTACTACCCTACTTCCCCGTCCAAGAATCACCCTCCTCTTCCTTACTTTCCCCTCCTCGATTCCATTTTATTTTCCTCCTTATTTTATTTTCCTTCTCCGTCCCATTTTAATTTCTTTGAAATGAAGAGGAAAAGTCAGAGGAGGGAAAAGTAAGGAAGAGGACGGTGATTCTTGGAAGGGGAAGTAGGGTAGTAGGAGAGTAGCGGGAAGTAGGGAAAGTAGGATGAAGTATGAGGATGGAAGGGACAGTAGTGGAGGGAATGTAGGGGCATTATGGGAGAGTGAGTGGGAGGGGAAGAGAAGAGTCAAAATAGGGAAGGGAGAGAGATTATGAGAGAAAAGGGAAAGTAAGAGAGGGAAGTATGGGGAGTGTGAGACATTAGCAAAGAAAAGGGAGTGTGGAGAGTCAAGTGATGAGGAGTAGGGAAGTAAGAGAAGGGGAGTGGGGAGTCATTGCTGGGATGATAGAAGAGTAGGGCGATCAGGGGCAGCGGAGGAAGAAATTACGACAGGAGATATCGGAAAGAATGGAAGAGGGATGTATGGGGATAGTGGACAAGTAGTAGAGGAAAGGGGTGTTGAGAGTGGGGTGACGTGGAGTAGGAAAGTATTCGAGGGGAACTCGGGAGACATGTTTAGGATGGTTGGGGTGAAGTAGTAGGAAAATTAGGAACGGTGAGAGAAGCAATTAGGGAAAGGGGATACAGGATGGAATAGGTGAGGGAGAAGGATATGTTAAGGAAGACAAGGAAGTGAGAATGAAAAGGTGAGTAGACGTAGGACAGTAGGGAAAGTCGAGAAGAAAGTATGGGGAGGGTGAGGAAATAGTAAAGAAAAGGAGATGTGGAGCATGAAGTAACAAGGATTAGGGAAGTAAGAGAGGGGATTGTCGAGGCATGGTTAAGATGGTAGAAGAGAGGTAGTGGGGAGAATTAGCGGCAATAGGGGAGTGAATAATGAGAGGGGTTATGTGACGGAACAGTGGTGAAAGGGTGAGATATAGGGGAAGACAGGGAATTGAAAATTATGACTTGGGTAGGTGACTGAAGGTACAGGAGGTGGAGAGGAATGCATTGAGAGGGTGGACAAGTAGTAGAGGAAAGGAAATTTCGAAAGTGAAGTGGCGGGACATAGGGCAGTAGGGGAAGAAGATAAAAAAGATAGGGTGTTAATGAGGGAAGGGGTGGGAAGGGGAGTGGAGAATTAGGAAAGATAATAGGAAATATTGAGAGGAGAGAAGCAGTAGAGGAAGAAAAGTAGGCACGATAGATGAGAGAATTAGGAGAGGGGACAAGAGACAGAATAGGCGAGGGAAATGGAGAGGTCAGGTCAATATTCAGTCAATATTACCAATTACATGCAGGTCCATTCTCCACATATCTAGCCGGAAGCAGAACTGAAACACACGGCCATACTTGAAGGTTTAGGAAAATTACGACACAGAAAACGTTCGTTTCCAATCGAAGCGGTCTCATTTTAATCAGTTTAATGTCGGCTATTTGTAAAAGCGATATTTTAAAACATTAAAAGAATGATCCCCAGAAAAAAAGAAAATTAATTTCTACACAACTCACGTAGTAGTAAGCAGTTGAGATCGAGGAAGCATTTCCATCGGTATGGATTCATTAATTTTCTATGCACACCATCAGTTATACACCAATAAGCTGGAATAAGGTGCTGAAACATATCTTTTTTAGATTACAAGTTTTGGGAAAACGAGGTCTTTCCCGATGTGAAAAAGACCGTATAATACTTTATTTACTTACAGGGCAGAGGTCTATTAGACAACCAAAAAGATATTGAGGTTCCTCCTGAGAAAAAAATATAATTTCAATTAGTTTTTCAGCAGAAATAAGTGCTCACCCAATTCATTATTATCTACGAGAATATTCTTTTAGAATAATACTATGAATTCCGAGTTGGAAAAATTATTTTTTTAACAATTCTCACGAGGTCTTTCTCACCTGTCAACAAACAATTGTTATCAGCACCGAGGGTATATATCTTTTGCAACCTGTCAACCGATGCGACAGAGGCAGCTGTCAACCGTCAACAACGCAGGACCCTATCTTGTATACAGATTCTAGGTTGATTTCACAGAATATAATTGTCAACACAAACTGTCTTTTTTCTTCTTTACACTGATTGAGAGAGTTGGTCAGGATGTTCATTAGGATTCGCTTCTAACTTTAGTTTAAGGGGCGGGATACTACGCGACCTTGATTCTTGAAACCCGATCTAACTTTATTTCTTTTAGGTTCTCGGCATCCCCTATCCTGAGTCCACCCAGGTTTGCTGGGAAGCCAAGTTTTCTGGGTTCGGCCTCTCCACTCCGTAATATACGAGGATCTGGCCCCCGTTCCTTCGCATGTGCGTTAATGCAATCATCGCTTAAAGAGTCCTCAGAGTGTGTAAAAAACCCTTACTCATCCAATAACCGTAATTTGAATCGGTCAAATGAGAGGGTGTCGGGAGAAGATTCCGAAATGGTCAGAACCGGGTTAAAATTTTTTGCGATCGTAGGGAAGATGCAAACACGCTCGTTACCTCACACGAATTAAAAGATCAGGGATATTCCTTCTCCATTCCCTCCTCTCTACTTCATAAGAAAGCTTTATCAATGATGTCCCATTGAGGTATTCCGCGTTGGAAATTTTAAATAGAACAACGGATGAGGTCAAGAGTACAATCTTATCTGTCAGGCACCGTACGAAGGTGAATAACATGCTGGACGGGGGAGGGAATATTTCCTCATCTAAGCTTTGCACCATATATCTTTTTGAATTTGAAGTGATGAAATACCGATTCTGGAATTACTAGATTTTTGGAGGCGGAACCAGCTTTAAACGAAATGGGCTGACATCACTTGGAAGGCCGAGGCTCCCCAGCCCACTTTTCTCCGGGGCCTTCTTCTCGTAGCCACCCTCCCCCGCAATGGAGGTCTCTCCCTCTAATACTCCTCTGTCTCCCCCTGGAACTGTACTTACAGAGGAGGAAGACGATCCACTCAGAGTTGCAGCTTCTTCCCTTTCAGAACTCAATCGTAATACTGACTCTACACTTCAGGAATACTTGAATAATTCCTCCGGTCGTCCAGCCCTTTCAGACAGGGGTAATGAGGATGTTGATCCCTGAATCCCCTATTCTTTATTGTGAATCCATAATTTTATCGTACTTATGTTTTCATATAATTTAATTTATTTCGTTTATTCCGAAACTCTTTGTTGTTTATTGGTAGTTCTTAACCTTTTTGTATTTACATTTTTTGAAGAATTCAATTTGCTATGGAATTTTCTTCTGGGGGTCGATTGAGAGTCCAGGAGATTACTATCTCGATTGATGAAACAACAATTCAGTGCTGACCCACCCTTAACCATCTAGGCATCACTCTTGATAGAAGGTTGTCCTGGATTCCTTATATTAGGGCTATCGCTGCTAAAGCCTCAAGAGCAGCCAATATCCTTCGGGTTATTGCGAGAATCTCTTGGGTTGCCTCCCCCTCCCTCTTGCTCACAGTCCACAATGGCTTGTTGAGGGCGTGTTTGGAGTGGGGTTTCCCCCTGTTTTTCAGGGCTAGCGAGACGGCTCTATGAATGCTGGACACCGTACATCACGCTTCTCTTAGGGTGGCCTTGGGGTGTATGAGCTTGACGCCCATCACGATTCTCCTCTGTGAGGAGACCCCTTTGACATTTCGCAAGACTCTGCTTGCAAATAGATTCATCCTTCGCAATTTCAGTTGGAATAATAGCCCTTCAACCCTTTGAATAACATTAGACCAAAACGACGAAGACGTATCTAAAACAGCAACGATTCTCAATAAGCGGATTGAGACTTCTGAACCCGCAGTATCATCATCAGGCTAGGATACGATAGTGGGCGCATACGCCATAAGAAAGAGTATAGAGGAAGAAGAGATGTTTATCTTAGAGATCATCGAAAAAATGATAGAAGTAGCGTTGTAAATGTCAAACGCGGCCTGTAGGCAGCAAAAAATTAGTACGACGGTGAAGAAAGGGATCAAGCATATGGAGTAATGGATCCAACAGCTGAAAACGTAACAGAAGGAGCAAAAGATCGAACGAGGAACGAGATCGACAACTTCTGCTGTCTGACTGGTCTACCTGTCTAACTGTCATAAGCAGAAAAATCAAAAATGCTGAACAGAAATTGAAAGATGTGACTCCTAAGAAAAGAGAAGGAAAAAACTCGAAAGAAGGTGGCCCTAAACCAGGAAATGAGAACAAAAGTCAGCGGCGTAGACGAAGCAAAAGGGAACGTATCGATGTTGTAATCATGAAACCTGCAACAGGGCAGACCTACGCGGGCGTGCTGAGTAATATCAGACAAAAAATCAAGACTGAAGATACAGGCACGGATGTTCGCTCCATCCGTCAAACGCGTGGAGGCGAAATTTGAATGGAGTTTGGAAAATAACAATTTGATTTCAAGTTGATTAAAATCCGTGAAAGAACATCCAAGATATGCGCAAACCACTGCAAAACGATAAACGTAACCTTGAAACGTCATCTTCAAGGTTAAAAAGCTGAACTCTTCAGGATAAAAGTTTTCTTTTTGTAACGCACGAATCGGACCAAGTCCGGTTGGATAAGGCTCAAGGGCGCTTTTCACATAGAGTAGAGCGGGGCGAGGCAGACAAGACGCCACATTTTGGCGTGCAGAGCACTTGTGCGGAATTGTATCAAAAAGTGTATGGCTTCGTTAGAAAGCTTGATTCTTTGGCTGCAAAATTGCCTGGTGGCATTTTGACGTAGCTTGCCCATTACAGTTTCTACAACCATTTTTCAGAGCCGCTATGTTCTTGCTCAACCGTAAAAACGTGGGGCGAGGCAGCCAACCATTTCAGCAGTTATTAGGCGGCACACAAAGTTTCAATACACAGATATAGAATGATGTATAAGCTCTTAATCAGGTTCACAATGATATATAAAAATAAAAAACAAAGTTAATGGCTTCTCTGACATTCAATGGAACTCCAAAGAAATACAAAAAAATGAAAAAAAATCGTTTGTTGGCTACCTCGCTCCACATCTGCTTTCTTCCAAAAAAACTTCACGCAAAAAAACTATTTTGAATTTCAAAAAACCAATCATTTCATCGTGTTGAACACAAAATCCTACTGCGGAAAATACTTACTTAACTTTTTTTACACAACCTATACACGAAGGATAAACAAACGTAAATCAGAAAAATGTTCCTTCTGCTAGTAGTTTTGCACAAATGACGCTGCTTTTTACAAACTGCGATAGTTACGACACTCAACTTTCGGAAAATACAGCGGACTAACCTAAGCGACCTTACATTACAAAGTCGCGCGATTTCAATTAACGCTGTGGGAATAAGAAGAAATTGGCTGCCTCGCCCCGTTCCACTCTACTTATTCGGCTAGGCCCTTTCCGGACGGTATTCATGAAATCAAATTTGAACTTTTTCCCTCAATCTTTCTCTCTAGCGAATTTGTATATAAAGAATTAGAAAATCTGGTATTTTAGATAATTATATTGCAGGATTTCAAATAACAACTTTTATCCCAAATCACTCACCAGCCCTTGGGGATTTCTTGGTTCACAGGCGGCCGATTACAAAGTTGCAATCACTTGAAAATAAAAATAGGACATATTCATTTATTATAGTTTTGCTTCATTTGTTACTGATTGAATTCCTCGTAGGGTCGATAGGGTTCAGTTTGATACGGAGAAAAATTAAGAATGGAAAATAAATAAGTTATTCAGTTTTCTTCTAAATAAAAGTGATATCTCTTATAATTTGAAGAAAAAAGTATGTTGATATTAGTTTTATTGCTTTAATTTATTATTCCTAAAGAAACTAACCGTAATTCAACTAATTTTTTAAATTTCTTCATGGGAATTAATGAAAATATCCTTTACGATGTTCTACGACTGGTTGGATAAATGTTTTAGAAAAACGTCTCTTCCTATCAAACAAATTCTTTCTTTGATATAGGGTCAAATCAATATTTTATTGATTCAAACAAACATTTGAAAATAAATACCTCTGAATTAATTACTTGACACAAAAAAATTCCCCCTTTTTATAATTTCCCCCAAAATCTACCCATCCACGTAAAGACCAGGCACAAAATGTATATAAAATAGTTCCCAATCAATTTTGATGGAACTTTGTAATATTGTAGTCCTCATTGTCTCGATTGAAAACGTTGATAGGCGAAAAGTCGAAAAATGGAAAGTTTTCAAATTACAGAGGGTTAAACTTCGAACCACCTGGGTTTGGTTTCAAAAAGAATTTCTAGATAAATGTCAAAAATGAGAAGTTTCAAAGTATTAAAGTCCCCAGAAAATTTTAAACTGTATTTCTGACTATTGACATCACTTTCAAAAACACTTCTGATGCACCCCTATTACACCCAAGTTTTCAAATTAGACCTAGGGCTGGTTTCAAAAAGAATTTCCAGATAAATGTCAAAAGTGACAATTTTCAAAGTATCATAGTCCCCAAAAAAATTCCGAATTGCAGTCATGACTATCGGCATCACTTACCACAACCCTGATGATGCACCTCTATTATCCAAAAGTTTTCAAATTAGAATGGGGGGTGATTTCAAAAAGTATTTCCAGATAAATGTCAAAAATGAGAATTTTCAAAGTATCAAAGTCCCAAAAAAAATTTTAATTGCATTTGTAACCATCAATATTACTTCCAACAACCCTCCTGATGCACTACTGTTATCAACAAGTATTCAAATTGGACCTAGGGCTGCTTTGAAAAATAATTTCCAGATAAATGTCAAAGTATGAAAGTCCCCAAAAAATTTCAA
>CAKNYM010044343.1:1660-14960 GCA_932195095.1 Andricus curvator | reverse complement strand
TTTCGGTTTTCATTAATTCTGAATGATGAAGATTTTCATTTTCGATCCTAAGGTTGGTTTCTTCGTTCCACGTCACACATGATATGAAAAGAGCTCTTTAGGAAAACAGAATGTATATTCTTTAATCATTTGATAAAACCGCTTCACAGCTAATTAATTAATTATTTTTTATATTTTTTACTTACTCAGAAAGAATGCGAATGCCACATTTAGCCTCATCTTGAAAATTGAATTGTAAAACAATCTTATTCAGATCAAAATTTTTTAATAAAAACGTACTTGTGAGATGAAAAGGTTTTGCAAGAAATTAAATATTTGGAGAATGACGATAGTCGTTTTTGCAGTCGCCTTATATAGGTTCATTTAGGAGAGAAACAGGAATTACGAAATTTTTTAATTGATTACGATTTAGTGCGTAGTTATTGGGGTAATTCAATAAACATGATTTTCAAATTTTAACGCACACATTATCTCAACTTTCACCTTCTTGATCAGGAAATTGAAAAAAAAAACGGATATGATTTTGAAATCAAGGAAATAGGTACACCAAGGAGAAGAACAGGAAATGACAATAAAAATCTTGAATTTCATGGCAATTTAGAGTACATAGATATTGGGGTAATTCAATAAACATGACTTTTGAATTTGAAGAAGCACATTGTATCAAGCTATGCCTATTTACTCAAAGAATTAAAAAAAAAGGAAATAAAACTCCCTGTTTGAGTTTCCTTTATTGATTTTTTGTTGTTTTAATTTCCTCAATATCTTGGAAATACATGTAAATTCGTATTTTCGGCTCAAAAATTCCAAAATTAGTAGAGAATTTCAAGTATTTTGTTGAAATTTCATTTTTGTTGGTTAAATCCAAATGCTTTTTATTTTAAATTAAAATATTTTTTCTCAAAACATCAACTATTACACTTTGCGTTAAAAATTAATCTTTTGAGGTTGAAAATTCCAATACTTTCTTAAAGATTAATTTTTTTTTGTCGAAGATTCATAATTTTAGTAAGAAATTTTTCCTTTTTTTGGTTAAAAATTATTTTCATTAAGTGAAAATTCAACTATTTTGGTAAACAATAAAGAGATAAGTTAAAAATTAACCTTTTTGTTGAAAACTCAACTTTATGAAATAATCGACGCTGTCTTTCCGAATTTAAACAATTTGAACAATTATTTTTTTTACCAATATCACCGTTTCATCAAAAATACCATGATTCGATATTTTAATCAAAGAAAATACATTTTTTAAATATTTGATCTATTTCTTAAAGCTGCTGTTTGAATTTAAAATAAAAACAATTTTTTTCAAATTCCCATGCAAGTTTTTTTTTTCAATTGCATGGTAGTTTTCTAAAAATTATTTATTTGCGATAAAAATATTGTTCTTGTATTCTTATTTGCAATTGAAAATATTTCTTGCAATTATTATTTCAAATTCAAACATTAATTTTCAAAAAATACATTGAACGTGGAAAAAGTTTTTGTTTTGATCAAAATATTTCATTATTGTATTTTTTAATGAAAAGATATGATTTATTGCATGAAAATTCCTTAAATTGTTTGAATTAAATAAGTTTCTACTGTCTGGAATTCAATTGTATCGGATATTTGATGATTCCGAAATTTTCTGTCGGAAATTTTATTAGTTTCAGATTTTTTTAATTCGGCAATTTTATAAATCCGGGAATTTTCTATTTTGAATATTTTCCTTCTTGGGAATATCACAGTGTCGTTATATCTATTTTTAATACAAAAATTTCCTCAAGATTCTTGGAAAAGTTTTGAATGATTTTTTATTTTTTTAAATAATCATTTCAAGAGAATATTCAAAATAGATTTCAAAACAATTTTTGATTCATGAATAACAATTGAACAATTATCAATTTGTAAGGACCTAAAATTAAAATAATTTCACTTCTAATTAAAAAATTGTTCAGTTTTAACAAATTTAATCTTTCAATTTTTAATGTTTCTAACTTAAAATTCCTTCCTCCCCTTTCCCTATTAATCACATCCCAGACCCTACCTTCTTTGATCGCTTTTCCTACTTCTTCCTTGAATTCCTACTTTCCCTCTTGCTTTTTCCTTTCCAGCATCCTTTCATGTTCTCTTTTTCTCCTGTTGTACTCCGCCTTCTCTATTTCTTCTTTCCTCAATTTTCTTACACACTCTTTCATTCTCTCTTTACTCTCCCTGCATTCCTCGTCCCACCAGCCTCTCTTTCCCTCTTCTCTTCCTTCTTTTGTACCTACCTCATCCCTTACCTTCTCGATCGAACCTTTCAACCTTTCAATTAACGAGTCTACTCTCTCCTCCTTTTCATACCTAAAATTCTGCTTTTCCATTTTTTGTTTAAACTCTTTAAATTATCTACCCCCCAGACTCCCATTTTCGTGTTCCTTTCTCGCCCTCTTTCCTTTCTCCCTCTGCCGCGCTTATGGACGCCACCTTTCAGTGTAGCTATTACTGGGAAGTGCTCAGACCCTATCTCATTCCCTACATTCATACTGCCTATCATCTTCCTCATTCTTTCTTCCGCCAGGATGTAGTCTATTACTGTTTCTCCCTTACCTATAAATGTGATCTCTCCTTTTTCATCCCCTTTCATGTTGCCATTACAAATAAACCATCCGTTTTTTCCTATTACGTCCAGTAACCTCCTCCCCTCCCGGTCTATCTCCCTATGTTTGGAGCTCCTTATGTAGGTTTCCTTTTCTTCATCCCAAGTCCCTTCCCCTTGCTAGCCATTTCAGGCATTCAAGTCACCTCCTATCAAAACCAACTCTTTCTTCTTTTCGTCCATCCATCTCCTTATTACTCTCCAACCCTCCTCTTGCCCTCTTCTTTTATATACGCAAACCACCGCTATTTTGACTTTTCCAAATATTCTCCTTCTTACCATTGTTCCATCGTTTTCCTCCCTGTCCTCTTCTATTCTCCCGTTTATTGCCAATTCTTTTCTCACCCCTGAGACCATGCCGCACATCCCTCTACCTTTAACGTGTTCCTTTCTTGCTTCTTGCATTGTCCACACATAACCTTTTGGTAACCTCCTTTTCATCCCCTTCCAATCCTTCTCATCGACCCAGGTTTCACTTATTATAATCACAATCCACTTTTCTAACTCCCGCCAAAAACCTTGATTCTTGTTCTGCAAGCCTGAAACATTCCAGAAAGCTATTTTCACGTTTTTCTCCTCCCTTCCCTCACCTTTCCTGCTCACTTTTCTTCCGCGTTGCTTTTTGGAAACCCCACTGTTTGATCTCTAACCCCTTTTGCATCTTCCTTTTTTCTACCTTTCTCAACTCTTTTTCCCTTTTCCCTTATTTCTTCTAATTCCTCGTCCCAGAACCATTCCTCCCCATTTATCCATAATCTGTCTCTCCCTATCCATATCTTGCGCCCCTTTTTCCTCTCTACTCATGCCCTCTGCTCTATCTGCCATCTCCTTTTCCTCTCCCTCCATGTCAAATCCTCTTCAATTCTTTCCCTTCTTCCTTTCAATAATTTTTTGTTCTCCATAATTTTATTTTTTTCATCCTCACTCCCTACTTTTACTATGAAAATTCCTTCTTTTCCTTCCTTCGTACCATGTTGGGTAAGTTATTTTGATCATTATAATTTTAAATTCAGATTAAGATAAGAAATATCGTAAACACCTCAATAGAAAGTTTCATGACTTAAACACACTTTGCTAATTTCCAACCGCCATAATGGATCCCTTACTCTAATACTTCCAATTCGTACTTCAGACTCATAATCAGAAACATCAAAATTCTCATAATTCGAAAATTCATGAGATTTGAAAAATAATAATTTTCGACTGCTATATTAAATATAAATATAGGTTTGTAATTTCAACTTTTCTCCTTCTCAATATTTGAATTGAGTGAGTATTACCGTAGGTAGAAAGACCTTTGCAATTTTGATCCAGGCTTGCCCCATTCTTCTCCTTCGAATGCTACCATCAGGCTGAAGATGGATAAGGATTGCAATTTAAATCTAAATTTTTCCCCTTCTCATTGTTTTACTTCATTTAGCCTTACTAAAATTAAGGAAAATGTTTGCAATTTGTATCCAGGCTCATTCCATTTTTGTCCTTAGAATGACATCAGGAGGCTAAATATGAATTCAAGTTCTCAATTTCAACTTCAGCTTTTCTCCTTCTCAATATTTGACTTGGATTAGCATCACCGTAGCCAGAAAAACCTTTGCAATTTTAATCCAGGCTTGTTCCATTCTTCTGCTTAGCATGGCATCAGCAGGGTAAACAGAAATATAGATTTCCAATTATAACTTGAGTTTTTCCCCTTCTTATTATTTGACATGATTTAGTGTTACCAAAGCTAGAAAAGGCTCTGTAATTTTGAACAGGTTTGTCCTATTCTTTGCCTTATGATGCAACCAGCAGGGTGAATATGAATACAGGTTTCCACATTCAAGTCAAGCTGTTACCTTTCTCAATACTTGACTTGAACTAGCGTTACCAAAGCTAGGAAATCCTTTGCGATTCTGATCCAGACTTGTCCCATTTTTTTCATTAGAATGGCACATGCAGGGTGAAGATGTATATAGGTTTGCAATTTTAATTCCAAGATTTTCCCTTTTCATTGTTTGACTTGAATTCGCGTTACGGAAGCTAGAAAAATATTTGCAATTCCAATCCAGAATTGTCCCACTCTCTTCTTTAGATTTGCACCAGAAGGGTAAAGATGTATATAGATTTATAATTTTAACTCCAGCTTTGTCCCTTCTTATTATTTGACAGGATTTAGCGTTGCCGAAGCCAGAAACATCTTTACAATTTTGATCCAGGCTTGTTCGGAACTCCCTATTGTGGTTTTTATGCAAGATTAACTATGGAAACCGTCGAATTTAGTGTTAAACTAATCATTAAAAGTTTAGCATGGGTCGTGACCACAAGCAATGCTTAAGCCACGCAAACAATCCATACATGTCCCACCCTTGAACAATCCTTAACCATTTTTGACCTAATCTTGATCCATGCTTGAGCAAGGCAACTTTTTTTCACGATGGTGCAACTCGATTAGAAACAAATGTCTTAAGAGAATGGGGTTCTGTGTTTACCCGTTGTAGTGTGATCGTGAAGTCAGTCCAGAGGATCCTCTTTGAAACTGGGATATTCATGGCTTGTTTCACTGCATTGTATAGGCTCATAAGAATGTATGCTCCACATAACTCTAATCGAGACAGGCTTATTGTTTTCAATGGGTTCAACTCGAGATCAAAGCAGAAAAGATTGACTTGACTTTGGTCGAATGCATCAACTTATCTACTGTATATACAGGCTCCGTAGCCAGTCTCGCTGGCGTCGCAGAAGCCGTGTATTTGGTTATCAATTGTAATGTCTATAATTATTTGTGTTCTGAAAGTTAGTTGATTGATTTGCGTTATTTGAAGGTAGCATCCTTCTTTTAACATATCTTTAATTTCCCCTTGTGCCTCTCTTGCCATTCATTTCTTTAAATAATTCGTTAATATCTTCGGTCCTCTTCACGTACGAGAAACTGACGATACATCTTCTCAATATCTGCAGTTAAGACATACTGATGCTGTCTAAATCTCAGAATCAATGAGAAAATGTCATCTTGAATGGTTGGTCCCATCATCAAAGTTTCATTCAGGGAGATTCCTGTGAGTGTCTTAGCTGACCAATCGAATACTATTCGTACTCTAGCTGTAAGACTGTCTGTTTTGACTACGGCATGATGTGTTAATAAAATCCGTGGTCGGTTATATCTCACGCTTTGGACATGTGACCTAAGGTTGAATACTCCTGGGTTATATTATTGTATTGTATTAATTCTCCTAATTTTTCTTGATTTTATTTGAAAGGTAGAGCTACGACATATCTACTAGTATGGTCTCCTATGTGATGTTGTGTGAAGTGGTCTTCAGCAGCTTGCTCTTCGAGTGAGAGGTGAATCTGCCTTGGACCTTCTTCAATTTCCCAAAATTCAGATAAGTCAAAATCCGTAGTCACGATGAACGTCTGATGGGTTATGTTTTTACTAAAGGTATTGGTGTTGCCCCAGTTATCAAACTGAGGCGAGTTTTTTCAAGGATCAAGTCTGGCCCCCCTGTGGGTGAAAGATCATATTGTGAGTTACAGAAAAATGACAGTGTGGGTCCTGCTCCCAAAAACATATCAGTGGATCCTGGTTTATAGAATTCTGGGTCAGCAAGTTTTAGATTCTTGGGTATCTTGATGTGTTCTCTAGAAATGATTTATGTTGGTATGCAGCTTGCAATGACCGGTAGCGTCGAAAAATGCAATGTTTCTTCATAATTGCCATCTCTTTATAGAATTGATGCTGTCATAATGTGTTTGGTAGATCTCAACATTTGATACAAGACACCTATTGGAATGACACATTTAAACCTTGGAAGCCTAAATTTTGTTGCTAGATTTTCAGTCATAAAATTTGATGCTGAGCATGTGTTGAGGAGTGCCCGACATCGAATAGGTTTTTCGTGCTTGTTGATGACATTGATTATTGCACTAGTGATGATTTTATTATTATATTCGTGGCTGATGAATGATTCGTGTTCTACTAACCCCATCAAACCCACCCACGCAATAGAACTCAACTCTAGCAAGCTGGAAAGACCCGGTGCATAGTTTCCGATCTTAGTCTATGGGGATTTAATCATTTCTGTACAAAATCAAAGTTATAGCGACTTTGATTTTTTAAAAAGATTCTTAGGTTCTGGATTATTATTATAACATCCTCAAAAGTCCATCCACCCACAAGAAATCGATTACATATAGCTGTCAAGATATGGTAAACATTTTCCAAACTTGTAATTAGCAAATAAAAGTTATTTCCACAAAATGCAAAGTTATTGTGTTAATGATTTTTTCAGAGAAACCTTAGGATATATAATGTACCCCTAACAGTCCATCAAACCCACCCACGTATTTGAAATCAATTCTAGTAAGCTGGAAAGACTTGGTAAATATATTGCTGTATTATTCTTTGACGAAAAAATAAAATTTTTAGAAAAATTCGGAGTCGCTGTTTCTATGATTTTTTGATGTGATCCTTAGTCAATAGATTGTTATCAATCAATCATCTCCAATCAATCAGTCATTACCAATCATTTCTGAAAAGATGTAAAGACTCTTTGAATATTTTTCGATCTTCTCCTTCAGGAAAATTATCATTTTTCGAAAATATGGAACTCTGGGCCCAGAGGATTTTTTTGTTGGTCTTCAGGATATGGATTTTTATCACAACACCTACCAAAATATACCCAGGCAGTACTAGTCATTTCTGATAAAATGTCGAAATTCTGTGAATATTTTTCGATCTTCTCCTTTAGGAAAATTATCATTTTTCTAAAGTATTGAATTCCGCGCCCGGAGGATTTTTTTTGCATACCTGTGGCTATGCATTCTTATCACAACACCCCCTCAAACACATCCATGCGGTTACAATCATTTCCGATAAGATGTCAAGATTCTGTGAATATTTTTCGATCTTCTCCTTCAGGAAATTGAACATTTTTCGAAAATATTGAACTCTGTGCCCGGATGAATTTTTTTTGTAGACTTCAGGCTATGAATTCTTATCACAATACCCCCTCAAACACATCTATGCAGTAACAATCTTTTCTGATAACATGTCAAGATTCTTCATCCGGGCACAGAGTTCAATATGTTCGAAAAATGATCATTTTCCTGAAGAAGAAGATCGAAAAATATTCACAGAATCTTGACATCTTATCGGAAATGATTGTAACTGCATGGATGTGTTTGGGGGGGGGGTGTGATAATCCATATCCGAACTAGAAAATTTCCGAATTATAGAATTTGAAAAATTAAAAAAATGGTTTTTAATTAATATTTTTATTAAAAACACAATAATGAAACATTTTTATGAAAACAAATTTTTTAATGTTTAAAGTTTTTGAAATTATTGTTTGAATAAAAAATAACAATAACTGAAGAAAATTGTCATATAGAAATATATATTTTCTCAATTATTGCATTTTGAATAAATAAATAATATTTATGAAAGAAATTTTTTTAATTGTTCAAAATCGGGAATTTCCTAGTTCGGATATTTTATAATTCGGCAATTTTCTGCCGGGAATTTTATCAATCGGGAATTTTCGAATTCGGTAATATTAAGAGCTGTCGGGAACTTTATTATCCGGAAATTTTTCAATTCCGAATTTTATTTTTTGGGAATTTTATTATTCGGAAATTTTATTATTCGGAAATTGCATTATTCGGAAATTTTATTATTCAGACATTTTATTATCAGGGAATTTTCCAATTCGGAAATTTCACAGTGTCGGGAATTTCATTTTACTGGAATTTTCAAATTCAGTAATATTATAAACTTTTGGGAATTTTATTATTCAGGATTTTTATTATTCGGAAATTTTATTATTCTGGAATTTGAAAGTACTACATTTTATAAAATACAATATCCATAAATATATAAAATCATAATATTTTAAATTTAAACAATAATTTTAGAATCTTTAAACATTAGAAATACTTTTTTATGAAAATATTTTATCATTATATTTTGAATAAATAAATAATATTTATAAAAGAAATTTTTCAATTGTTTAAATTCGGGAATTTTCTAGTTTAGATATTTTAAAATTCGGAAATTTTCCAATTCCGGAATTTTATTATTTATAAATTGTGTTATTAGGGAATTTTCCAATTTGGTAATTTTATTTTTCGTTTAAATTCGTAAGAAACAGCATTTTGTCATAATAATTTTTTGATCGGATGCGTAGTTTTTGCCCTGATGGTAAAAAATGACATTAAAAATACAAAAATTAAATTTTTTGGAAAACGGCACGAGGTACGAAAAAAAAATAATAAGCAAAAGTTCTTCACCCAAAAAGGATCTACAAATTTTTTGTCAATAATTTCTAGATAGAAAGAGTAGATCTTTTTTTAATCGTAAAAACAAGATTAAAAGTAAAAAAATTAAACTTTTGAAAGAACGAAAGAAGAAACGAAAAAAAAATGAAAAGACAAAACTTGTTCAAACGCAAAAGATCTACAAAATTTTTACAAATTCTTTTTATACAAATATATTGAAAATGAAAAAAAATGACTTTTTGGAAAAAGGACGCAAGCTACAATAAAATTTTATTTAACAAAATTTCTCGCCTAAATTGTATCTACTCATTTTTTCGAACCATTTTACGCTAGGATGCGTATTTTCAGTTTCAATTATAAAAAAAAAAAAACATTGAAAATAAACAAATTAAATTTATGGAAAAACGAAATGAGTTGCAATAAAACGTTCAATAACGGCGGGCTCATTTGTTTTTTATTGACTTTTTTTGTCAAACAGAATATGCTCAAAATTCTTTTTTCTTTTTTTGTAGAAAATCTATTTTTTGGATCAAAATTAAAATATTTGGTTAAAAATTCATGTTTTTTATTGAAGGATTCAGCTGTTTTGTTGGATTTTTGTTTTTGTTGGTTAGATTTAAATGTTTTTTCTTTCAAATTAATTTTTTTTTCTTAAAATATCAACTGTAACATTTTGTGTTTAAAAGTCCTTTTTTAGGTTTGAAATTCCATAAATGTCTTGAAATTTAATTTTGTTGTTGTTGAAGATTGATAATTTTAGTTGAAAATTTCTTCTTTTTCTGCTTAAAAATTAATTTCATTAACTGAAAATTCAACTATTTTGTTGAACATTAAAGTGAGTAGCTGAAAATTAACATTTCTGTTGAAAACTCAACTTTACAAAATATCCGACACTGTTTTTCCGAATTTAAAAAATTAAAAAACTTGTTTTTATAACAATAAATGAATTTTATTTGTTAATTTATTTATTGTTAAAATTAAAGGTAACTTCGGTAGGTGAAATAACGATTCTTTCCTTTTTCTATAAAACGCACAAGGTTTATTTCACTTTCTTATTAAAATTTATTTTATTATTTATTATTTTTACTTTTTTACGTGTTAACCTCTCCTTTTATCAGCTGATGCAATTGCATATTCACTTCGTTTTGCTTAATATTTAAAATTTTAAAATTATAAATCATTGAAAATTTTGATATATCAGTATTTATTGAGTGCTGAATTACATTTTCATACAATATATTGACGCATGATGACGCATATTGACGCATTATGACGCATATTGACGCATTATGACGCATATTGACGCACATTCATTTTCTTTTATTGCAGTGGACAGAACGGACATACGCGTCCGGCTATTCCAAAATATGTTTTCAGCACCTCTGATTCAGGGTATTAATGATACCCCTCACAAAAGGCATACTCGTGTGGTGTCTGAGCAACTGAAATAGTTATTAATATTTAATATAATAAGAATAATTATATTCCTTTTAAAATTTAACACTCCGAAGAACATGTTATATGTGACGTGGTAGGAAGAAACCAGCCTTAGGAAAAAAAAATCGAGTTTTCGATTTTTAATGATTCTGAATAATGAAGATTTTTCCCATCGAATAAAAAAATCAACTGATTTTTGGCCCTAGGGCTGGTTTCTTCATTCCACGTCACACATGTCATATCTGAAATGTGTAAATAAATTTTCAAATGAGCACGTTCCGATTGAAACAAAATATTTTCTACATCATGAAATTATTATTTAAACAATTTTCTAGAAATATTAAAAATTTTAACTCTTAGCCCTTGTGAAGTAAAAATGTTAACTTATATTTTACAGTGATCAAGGTAAAAGATATATTTACTTATATTCTTTCAATGATCGAAAGATACAAAATTTTTGGAAATTTAATAATTTTGGGACGCACTGTCTATACCTTCTTTCTGTAATCGCGTCTCCCTTTTGTGCGGCGATTCGCAATTGATCTAAAGAATCCTCCCCGATATCCCCACTACTGCCACACAAATCAATACATTGCCTGATTGCCATACACAGTTTTGAGTCAAACTAGGTGAAAAAATGTCGGAAAATTTCCAAAAAGGTTTAAATAAATAATTAAATAAATAATTAATTATTTAAATAATAAACCTTTTTTTTATCATCATTTGCCACATAATTTTGTTGATAATTATTTTTAATTTTGGGACTTTTTGGCACCAAGTTCAAATCTAGGTTAGAATCTAGGGAAAAACTTTAAAAATATCTCAACAACGATATTTATCCGCTTTTTGCATATTTTTCAAATCAACTGATATTTTTTTTCAACTTAAACAGGACTGAAGTACCAACCAAGAGTGTTGTGACAAAAGTACTGGAGAAGTACTTTTTTTTTTTTTTCGAAATTTTTTAATTTTGTACAAAATCTCTCACTGCCGTCCAAATAGTGACAAAAGTACTAGAAAAGTCACCATCAATCGACTCTCTATACTACTTTTTCTTTACTGATGTCTCACACTCCACTTACTTCCCTCTTCACCTTCTCTACTTTTCCTTTTATCTCATAATCTCTCTTCCTTCCCTATTTTGACTATTCCTTCCCCCCCACCCCCTCTCACTTACTTTCCCATAATGTCCCTACATTCCCTCCAATACTGTCCCTTCCATCATCATACTTCATCCTACCTTCCCTACCTCCCGCTACTCTCCTACTACCCTACTTCCCCTTACAAGAATCACCCTCCTCTTCCTTACTTTCCCCTCCTCCATTCCATTTTATTTTCCTCCTCTGTTCCATTTTAATTTCTTAGAAATGAAGAGGAAAAGTGAGAGGAGGGAAAAGTAAGGAAGAGGACGGTGATTCTTGGAATGGGAAGTAGGGTAGTAGGAGAGTAGCGGGAAGTAGGAAAAGTAGGACGAAGTATGAGGATGCAAGGGACAGTAGTGAAGGAAATGTAGGGACATTATGGTAGGGTGAGTGGGAGGGGGGAGTAGAGTAAAAATAGGGAAGGAAGAGAGATTATGAGAGAAAAGCGAAAGTAGGAGAGGGGAGTATGGGGAGTGTGAGACATTAGTAAAGGAAAGGGAGTGTGGAGAGGCGAGTGATAGGGAGTAGGGAAGTAAGAGAAGGCGAGTGAGGAGACATTGCTGGGATGATAGGAGAGTAGGACGATTAGGGGCAGTGGGGGAGGAAATTAGGACAAGAGATATAAGAAGGAATAGGAAAAGTTGAGGGAGATCTAGGATGAGACAGAGAAGTGAAAATAATGGGGACATATCATCTCACATGCGGCAAGTCTTTCTGCGGCATGTCACAACTAAGGCATCTCTATCTAGCGGCTTCTCTCCAGCGCGGAATTTTTCACAGTAAAATTGACATTTTTGCGGCATCTCTCACCGCACCCCTCTGACTGGCCAAAGAAATAATGTTGGGCGGGAAGGCACCCCTGTGACTAGCCACATAAATAATATTGGTCCCCTTTCCACTGGTGAGATATGCTGCTAGGTAGAGATGCCGCAGGTGTGACTTGCCGCAGAGAGACTTGCCGTATGTGAGATGATATGGACCCAAAATAATAGCGTGGGTAGGGGGGGGGGGGGGTAAAAAGGGGCAGGTGAAGAGAAAAGTATGAAGAGGGATGTATGGAGATAGTGGACAAGTAGTAGAGGAAAGGGGTGTTGAGAGTGGAATGACGTGGAGTAGAAAAGTAGTCGAGGGGTAGTGGGAAGACATGTTTAGGATGGTTGGAGTGAAGTAGTAGGAAATTAGGAACCGTAAGGGAAGCAATTAGGGAAAGGGGATATAGGATGGAATAGGTGAGGGAGAAGGATATGTAGAGAAAGACAAGAAAGTGAGAATGAGAGGGTGAGTAGGAGCAGGATAGTAGGGAAGGGTGGAGGTATGGGGAGGGTGAGGAAATAGTAAAGAAAAGGGGATGTGGAGAATAAAGTGACGAGGATTAGGAAAGTAGGAGAGGGGATTATCGAGGCATGGTTAAGATGGTAGAAGAGGGGTAGTGGGGAGAATCAGTGAAAATAGGGGAGTGAATAATGAGAGGGAATATGGGACGGAATAGTGGTGAAAGGGTGAGATGTAGGGGAAGACAGGGAATTGAAAATTATGAGGTGGGTAGGTGACTGAAGGCACAGGAGGTGTAGGGCAATGCAGTAAGAGGGTGGAGAAGTAGTAGAGGAAAGGAAGTGTTGAAAGTGAAGTGGCGGGACATAGGGCAGTAGGGCAAGAAGATAAAGAAGATAAGGTGTTGATGAGGGAACGGGTGGTAAGGGAAGTGGAGAATAAGTGGAGATGATAGGAAATATTGAGAGGAGAAAAGCAGTGCAGGAAGGAAAGTAGGCAAGTTAAAGGAGAGAATTAGGAGAGGGGACAAGAGGCGGAATAGGCGAGGGAAATGGAGAGGTCAGGTCAATAT
>CAKNYM010044342.1:0-14907 GCA_932195095.1 Andricus curvator | reverse complement strand
ATAATACACATTCATTTTTATTTTAAAAATTCTTGTAAATAGTTGGTCATTTTTTTAATTTTACGACATTTTTGTACCATGTTTGACCTAAGGGAATAGATTTCAGGAATGAAATTATAAAAATATCTCAATTAGTTAGTGTTTGGTTGATAATTATATTTTTTGTTGAAATTTTTATTTCACATATCTGAAATATTGAAAAATTTGGTGAAATTTGGTCAAGAATCCTATATGAAAATTATATTTATATATAAGCTTAAAATGAGCAGAAAAAAAAGTTAAAAAATAAACAGTTATTCGAAATGTTTATTTTGCACACAAAAATATTTTTCACCTTAAATTATAATTTTGTTGGAATTTTTCTTTTTTCTTCATTAAAAAATTTATTTATTTGGTTGAAATTTCATTCTTTGAAGGTTGATTTCAACTGTTTTTAATTAAAAATTAGAATTTTTTCATTGAACAAGCATTCACAACATTTTTCGTTGAAAATTCAGCTTTTTTGGTTGTAAATTCAACTGTTTAGTTCAAACTTATATTTTTTGTTGAAATTTTGATTGACATACAGAAATATTCAAAAATCTTGGAAAATTTTCTTAAGAATCTCAGGAAAATTATATTTTACCTACAATCTTAAAAATAAATAACTTAAAGAATAAAGGACTTCCGGTTCGACGTGGATACAAGGTGGATGTGTGCAAGGTGCCAGTGTGAGTTTTGGAGGTTTTAATCCGGAAAAAGTGAGAAGAAAGGTGAAAGGAAGTTTTGAGAAGGTGTAGCAAGGTGACTGGGATCAGTGGGAGTGAGTGTGTGAAGGGAGAAGGACTAGTGGATTAAAAAAGTGAAGGAGAAAAAAGTGGCACGCCGAGAGAGTGAGGTTAGGGTCGGACCGGAAGGACGCTGAAAAGAGGAAAGCAGTGCTAGCGCTAGTGACACCTGGTGGAGAGTGGAGTAAGTGAAGAAAGGAGTTTGACTCGAGCAGTGGAGACGAAAGCGTTTGAAAGATCAGCTGGGCTGCGTGAGAGTAGAACGAAGAGAAAGAGTGTGACAGAAGAAGTGCTAGCACACGAAAAAAGCGAGATGGGAGATGAAAAGAAGGAGAAGAAGCAGAAGAGGGAAAAGGAGGAAGCGAGAAAAGAGGCGTGGAAACATGCGGTGGACATGCTGGAAGTGCGGCAGGACAAATTCATCACGGACCTGAAACTGGAATGGGAGATAGAAAGAGCACACATGAGAGGTGAAAGGGAGATAGACAGGAGAAATTTTGAGGGAACACTCAATAATTTGGTGGAAAAACTCGAACGGCTTAGCGCAAGGATGGAGAGACTGCAGGAAGGAAAGGAAGAGAGGGAAACGAAAGAGATTGGATGCCAGACGGAGGAGGAAGAGAGAACGTGGAGGGAGATGCCGAAGAAGCTAACGCAAGAAGAGTGGGAGAGAGAAAAGGAAGAGAGAACGCAGAGGAAGAGAAATCTCAGAGTGCTAGGAGTAAGCAAGGAAGACAACGAGGTGACGAACGTGGTAGGGGTCTTGGCCGCGCACACGAAGGTGGTGGCGAAAGTGGAGAGTTCGAAGAAAATAGACGGTGGGATGCTCCTTACTTTAAAGACGTGGGAAAACAAAAGGGACCTGCTCAACGTTAAGGGCAGACTGAGAGGTACAGGATTCTGGATGGAGGAAGATCTGACGGAAAGGGAAGAGGTGGTACAAGAATGGCTGAGGAGGGAAAAGCGGAGAATGGAATTGGCAGGGAACGAAGTTGAGCTTAGGTTCATGAGAGCGAAAGTAGGAGAGACGATCTGGCATTGGAACGAGATGGAAGGAGAGATGATGGTAGCAGGAACGGTGACAATGGCTAAGAAGAAGGACGATGAGCAGGAAACGAAGAAGAAGAATACGGAGGAGCATGGTGGGGGGGGGGGCCTAAAGAATATGTGCGGGAGTGAAAAGCAAATTAAATGGGTCAAGGTGTATGTGGGGTGAGAAAAGGGGGTGCTGGGGCACTAGGAGTGAGACGGGAATGCAAATGGAATGTAAAGAATGAAAGTGTTCCTCTGTATTTGTGATGTGTTAAACAGGACAAAAATAAGAAAGGTATAGTAGAATAAGTTGGTTGTAAAGTGAGGCTTAAGAGTTAGAGTTGGGTAAAAGGGTGCTAGGGCACTATGTTTAGAGAGTTAGAGAGAAGGAGAAGGACATACGTAGAGACGTTAAGAAGGACAAGGAGAAGGGTTCAGAGAGAGGGAGAACAGAGATAGGGCTTCCGTTTCGACTTGCCATTTAATGTAAGTAGGGTTAAGTTAGGCTAATAACTTTGAATGTAAGGAGAGGAGGTAATTTTGTAAAGATGTGTTTTTAAGACTCTCAAACCCGTAAAAGGGAGAGAGTATAATAAACTACTTGAATAAACTTAAAGAATAAATACACTGTAAAAAAAGTTGGTGTAATTTTACATCGTACCACGATGGAAATTATTTGACCTACGTGCGACGATGTAAATTTACACACTTTTGTAAAAAAAAATGCAGGACGTAAATTGTCAGGACCACATTTCAATTTTGAGGTTATGTTCGTGAGGTTATAAATTTTCAAACACTGTATCAGGATAAATAAAGCGCATATTACTTTTCTCAGGTATCGTTTTGAATAAAAAAGTCATATTTTTTTATTCACATAGAACTCATCACTATTAGAGCAATATTAGAGGCTCTGAGACGTAATTTTATGATAAAGTCCAAAGCGCCATGTCTTTCTGTCAGTTTGTCGATGGGTTGTCGATTTATGTCCTGTTTGTAATTTCTCAGGATGCCAAGACGTAACAATACTACCCGTGTGTGAAATTATGCTAGATACTGCAACTTTACCAAAAAAGTGTTAATTTATAAGCATATTTAAATTTATTCACTAACGTAAATTGACTACGTGCCACGCTGATCAAATAATTTCCATCGTCAGACATAGTAAATTTACATCGGACAGTTATTTCATACTGTTCCATGGGGTGAAGTTGGAGTAGATCGTGAATTTCGGAGCGACATTGGTATATTTACCAGGTTATACATTGTAATTTAAAATACACTGCTCGTGAAATTACAATCTAATTGTAAATATCACAAAAGATTTTTTTACAGTGTAGTTATTCGAAATTTTTATTTTGTATTAAAAATTATTTTTTGCCCTAAATTATAATTTGGTTGTAATTTTCCTTTTTTCTTGGCTAAAAATCGTTTTTACTTGAAAATTTATTTATTTTGTTGAAAATTAATTTTTTTATTGTTAAATTGAACCGTTTTTTATTGCAAATAATTTTTTTTAATTGAAATAGCAATTATCACATTTTTCGTTGAGAATTAATCATTTTTGCCTAAAAATTAACCTATTCGTTTGAAAATGTTTTTTTTTTTGTTCAAATTTCAATTTAAAATATCTGAAATATTAGAAATCTATCACTTTCAAGTGGTTTCATTTTTTATTATTTATGTTTTATTTTTCAATTGATTTTAAATATTGCAAAATTTAAATGATAATAAATCATTATTATTTTTAATTCATTAAATTAATCAAAATATTTACTGTGTACTCGTCTCTGATAATTACCTTTCTTTCCATGCTATTTTAGGCTATAATCACAATTCTTGGGATTTTAAGAGAAAAAGCCGAAAAATTATTACTTTGAACTCATATGCTTTCTTAATATATAAAAACTGTATAAGACCTTCAATGTCTTAAAATATTTATCTCAACATTACAAAATTTAGTTTTTACAATTTTATTTTAATTGTGAAATAATTGTAATTAGAAATTAATTCTGAATAATTGTAAAATAAATTTAAAAAAATTTATTTCATAAAGAAATATCTCAGGATTTTTAAAGGACAAAACAATTTTAAAGGTAAGTCTTTGTAGTATTTTAATAACTAACGAACATATTTTCAGAATATTTTTCCTCGATGCTGCCCGGATAGGGTCAAACATGGTACAAAAAACCGTCGTCAAATTACAAAAATAAAAACTGTACTTAAGAAATAAACAGTTATTCGAAATTTTTATTTTGCATACAAAAATATTTTTCGCCTTAAATTATAATTTTGTTGAAATTTTTCCATTTTCTTCATTAAAAAATTTTTTGATTTGGAAATTTATTCATTTGGTTCATTAAAATAGCAATTATTACATCTTTCGTTGAAAATTCATCTTTTTTGGTTGATAATTGAACTGTTTAGCTAAAACTTATATTTTTTGTTGGAATTTTGATTGACATACAGAAATATTCAAAAATCATTGAAAATTTTCTTAAGAATCTTAAGAAAATTATATTTATACCTATAACCTCAAAAATAAATAACTTAAAGAATAAATAGTTATTCCAAATTTTTATTCTGTATTAAAAATTATGTTTTGTCTCAAATTATAATTTTATTTTATTTTATTTTTTTTTATTTATTAAAGCAATTGTAATCCAGAGAGAGTGTTATTTTGCTCATAATTTGGTTTTAATGGTGGTGTGGAAATGACTTTTATTACAAAATGTGTGGAATTTTCTAAAAAAACAACTGCATGAATTTCTGACCTTTCTTAATTTTATTTTTTGAGTGTATTTGAATTTTATTCATGTTTAGGAAAAATCATTTGAAAGGCAAGTCTTCATAGTATTTTACTAACTAATGAAGATATTTTTATAATGTCATTCCTGAAATATATTCTCTAAGGTCAAACATGGTACAAAAATGTCGTAAAATTTAAAGAATGACCAACTATTTACCATAATTTTTCAAATAAAAATTAATGCGTGTCATATTTAAATAAAATTTAGGAATATTTATAAAAAATATTAAAATTTTTCATTTTTAAAATTAATGTATACAGCGTACAGTTTTTATTTAAAATTCTACGACGGTTTTTTTTACCATGTTTGAACCTAGGGCAGAATCACGGAAAAATATTCTAAAAATATGTTCATTAGTTATTAAAATACTATAAAGAATTACCTTCAAAATTGTTTTGTCTTTTTAAAATCATGGGATATTTCTTTATAAAATAAATTTCGTTGAATTTATTTTACAATTATTTACAATTAATTTCCAATTAAAATTATTTTAGAATTAAAATTAAATTGTAAGAATAAATTTAAATATGAGTTTTCTAAGATTATTGACAAAAATTTCGAAATATTTTCTAAGATTTCAGGTATTTTAAATTAAAATTTGAACCAAAAAAAAAAAACATTTTAAAGGGAATGGTTTAATTTTTAGGCAAAAAAGGTTCATTCTCAACGAAAAACGTGATAGTTGCTATTTCAATAAAAAAAAATTATTTTTAATAAAAAGCGGTTGAATTTACCTTTAAAAAAATAAATTTTCAAGTAAAAACGATTCTTAGTCAAGAAAAAAGGAAAATTACAACCAAATTATAATTAGAGGCATAAAATAATTTTTAATATAAAATAAAAATTTCGAATAGCTATTTATTCTTTAAGGGGGGGGGAGGTATTTAAACTTTTTTTTTGCATTTTTTTATTTGATTTTCTGAATGTAGAACCTTTCAAGAATATTGTGTGAAAATTTGAGATGAATCGGAGTAAAACTAACGAAGATACAGCGGTTTAAGCAACCGCGTCTCCAACATGACTTAGCGTACTGTATATTTAGTCAGTGTAGAGCAGAGGTCGGCAGCGAGGGGAAATTTCTCAAGCCCAGCTCTTTTAGCACGTGTGGACCGCTCGCTGCAACATAAATGATAGCAACATCCTTTATGGACCTGGCATCGATGATTCAGTTTGAACGTTTTATTCCAAATTTTAAAAAGTGTTTTAAACTTTAAAGCGTTTTTCCCACAATTCACGTTTCCAAAGTCGGTGTACCTCATAACTTGAAAACTACTGCACCGATCCTTTTGAGATTTGGAACACTATTTCTGTATATAATTTACGAGGTAACGCTGGAGAGTTTTTTTCAAATTTGTTAATATTTTTTATTTCACAATAACAAATTAATCGATTTTTTTCGCAAAAATCGCGTTTTTCACTGCAAAGTGTTCCCAAAAAGTGAAACATTGAAATTTTGAAAAACCCTCCCAGCGTTACCTGGAGAAAACTATTATCTAACGAAAGAACTTTGATTTCAGATGATCCAGCACCGAGTTATGAAGGACACCGCAATTCAACTTTTTTTTCGAGACACTTCCAAATAATGCTGCCATTGCCGTATTTTTAAATATCTCTTCATGCAAATTGTACACAATATTCTTCGAATGTTATACTTTAATGTACTATTACCATTAATACATAACTTTTATTTGTTTCGTCAAAAAAAATTCACAAAAATGTGCCTTTTTTTGCATGCATTAACCTACCCCCCCCCCTCTTAAGTTATTTATTTTTAAGGTTGTAGGTAAAATATAATTTTCCTGAGATTCTTAAAAAAATTTTCCAAGATTTCACAAAATTTTTCAATATTTCAGATATGTGAAATAAAAATTTCAACAAAAAATATAATTATCAACCAAACACTAACTAATTGAGATATTTTTATAATTTCATTCCTGAAATCTATTCCCTTAGGTCAAACATGGTACAAAAATGTCGTAAAATTAAAAAAATTACCAACTATTTACAAGAATTTTTAAAATAAAAATGAATGTGTATTATATTCAAATAAAATTTAAGAATATTTATAAAAGGTATTAATATTTTTCGTTTTCAAAATTAATTTATACAGAGTACAGCTTTCATTTGAAATTTCACGATGGTTTTTTGTACCATGTTTGAACCTATGAGGGCAGAATCAAGGAAAAATATTCTGAAAACATGTTCATTAGTTATTAAAATACTACAAAGACTTACCTTTAAAATTGTTTTGTCCGTGAAAATCATGAGATATTTATTTATAAAATAAATTTTGTTAAATTTATTTTACAATATTATTCACAATTAATTTCCAATTACAATTATTTCACAATTAAAATAACAGTGTAAAAAATAAATTTTGTAATGTTGAGATAAATATTTTAAAACATTAAAGGTTTTATATAGTGTTTGTATATTAGGAAAGCATATGAGGTCAAGTTAATAATTTTTCGGCTTTTTCTCTTAAAATCCACTAAATTGTGATTATAGCCTAAAATAGCATGAAAAGAAAGGTAATTATCAGAGGTAAGTACATATTAAAAATGTTGATTAATTCAATAAATTGAAAATAATGATTATTTATTATCATTCTAACTTTGCAATATTTAAAATCGATTGAAAAATAAAACGTAAATAATAAAAAATGAAACCACTTGAAAATGATAGATATTATTAACCTAACCTTAAAATACCATATACATTCCTATAAGACATAATCATTAAATATTTCAAGACTTCATTACATGTATTTGGAGTCTTTCGTTTAGGTGTGAATTTTTGAAAACAAAAATCAACCCAAACCTCCTAATAGCCAACAAGCCAACGTAACCGAATTGTGAAGTCGAGCGACTCCGAAGTCCGACTCGAGCGAGCTCGGCCCGAGCCACGGGTTCCTGCTCGTGCACTTTCGGCTTTACACGACGCTGGTCTACACAGCATGTAACAGAGCCGACTCACCGACACGCTACGTTTGCATGTGTCGCTCCCAGATGGGAAAGTGGTGGGGGCCGAAAAATCCCGTGTTCTAGATGGGTTGGGACTGTGGGTAAAAGCGGGTTGAGTTCAGACTGGGCGCCGAAGCGGGTTGAAGTCCAAAACCGTTTTTCCCCGCGGAATAATTTCAGTTCACTTCTACTCTGACGCTCATTCATTCCGTTTCCACTCCCATACTTTTTTCAAGTCTTCTTTGCGTTGACACGAAAACTGAAACCGCTTCTCTTCTGCAACTTATTTTGCACCGCTTTTACTCTCAGCCCGTCAAATAACGCCATTGTCAAGCTACGCCCTTCAGACAAAAAACCAATGTTTCTCCATTTGTTGTTCATTTCAACGTTTTCTTTCTCACTTAAACATATACCGGAAGGGGTGTCTGGCGCCTCAACATAAAAAGGGTAAGTCAGGAATTTGTAGCGTCACTCTTTCCTTGTATCCCTCAAGCTGGGATTGGCATTATAAATTTTTGGCGCCCAACGTGGGGCTGAAACGTTTAAATTAGGGATTATAAAATTTTATTGAATATTTTGATTCCTTTTTTTTAATAACGGAAAGTGAAATGTTTTCGAAGCAACAGAGGCTCGAACCAAAGCAACCCAGCCATGACAGGTCATAGGCTAGCTGTTATTTGATCTTTAATTTTATAGATCATTTTAATTGTTTTATCTGGATTCTCTTTACTTAAGATTGTTTATCTGATGTTATTTGAGTGAATTGTTTACCTGATTTATATTATGTGAACTATTTATTGAATTTATGTGATTTATTTATTGAAAATTGTGTGATATATATATATATATATATATATATATATATATATATATATGTATATATATATCTGATTTATACATCTTTCTTGAATCTCATTAACCGGCCATTACACTTTGTGAATTTTACCATGTACCCTAGACATTTATTGCTGTGGGTTCGATATTGATTACCTGCTTGATTGTGTTTAATATGATCTATTTGACTGATTTATCAGTTATTTCACGATGCTCTTGTGATTTATTTATTTAAAAACAAAACATTATAATTATGTTTGTTGGGGAATAATCTTTATCAAGTAATTACAATGTTTTTTTATTAGCATTGTGAAGAACGCATTCGTTTTTCCTATTTTTTATTAGCTGCGAATATCTAAAGGATTTTAATGAATTTATTTAGAAGGATCTTAATTATTTAATTGTCAAGTTTAGAATTTCGAGCAAAATGGATCAGTCTACCATTAAGATCGATAAGCTGTGGGCAGAAACAACTGGCTCTATAATTAACTGGGCGAGTTCTTTAACAGTCAATGAGCTCCAGGAAATACTTCATTATATGCCATATGCATCGTACTTGGGAGGAGAGTGGGGAACGCGACTTGACTACCGAGTTGGAAAGGCTTCGGGTATCCCCACCAACTACTCTGAGTGGCCCTATCGTGTCATCGCGCGCTCGGTCGTCAATTCCCCCCACTACTCGCAGTACCAATGTCGATACGGAATCCTTGTTCACACCGATTACAAGCATTAGCAGCGTTACTTTCGCGAAAACAATAGCCAGTATAGTGACGTTTGCTCCTTACGAACAAACAGCGCCACTGTATACTCCCGATAGTCGTTCCACAATGATTCCTGCCTCCTTTCAGGACGTGGTTCAATCCCCAACGCTTAGGATGACTCCTTTTTCTAACGATTATGGTCAGACTAGTGCCGTTAGCGATAATATACACCCTTTTAATTCTCCAAACGTTTCGGAGCGGCGCAATCACATTTTACAGGCGAGGATAGGCATTCAGATGCTAGTTATGTTACTGCTACCTTGCAGAATTCTAATCATTTCAGTGGTACTAATCCGTTTTTAGATTCATTTTTACCCAAGTTCTGAGGAGACTCAGGGGTCACTCCAGTCGATTGGAGATCCCTCGTCGCCGGACAATCAACAAGGGGCCATTGCTCCGAACAAGGAGGGAGCCGATCGATCGAACCGACCGCTTCCCCTCAGATGCAGGGATGCCGCAGAATCATCGCTACTGCCCGATTCGGGTACCGAGCCCCGTTTCCCAGCGGATCCCCCCAAAAGAGGAAGGCCTCCAAGGCCCAGAAGCATCGAGGGTGGACGCCCTGCAAGTACAGAGCAACGAGGAGGTAAGCTGCAAGGAAGAGCTAAGAGGCGAACCACCAGCATCCCAATCGCCCATCTTATTCGCCGCCGCGGTCCCGGAAGACCCCGAAAAATCGAAGGGGGCCATCCCCAAAACTCCAAACCCCACCGAGCCGAAGACGCGGGGAAGGTAGAAGAAGGACTCCGCCGCAGTAGTCGGCTTAGATCTAGAAAATAGGGAACCTTCGGAATCCTTCCCCGTTTCAAGGCCAACGATGGAGATTGGGATCTAACGTTGGGAACTCGACAGCGACGCTGGAGCTGTGGTGGACAAAGCAGGTCCCTCCCGTCCCTTGCGAGACTTCGAACGCCCTTCACCGCTCGCCTCAATCGATGCGCAGGTCTCGGATCTGTTGGGAATACCAGCTCCCAACCACTCCGCGGCGAGGGCACAATTGGAGCCGCTTCGGATGTTTTCGCCCAGGCCACCGGCAGTGGTGCTGCCGAGCTCAAAGCCAGATTTAGCCTCATTTCCGACCCCGATCCAGGCCCCGAAAGGCCCTGGTGCGCGCAGGGTATACGAGAAGGCTTTTCTTCTCCCGGTGATACCACCACCAGAAAACGGGTGCTGGAATTGCCACATATTGGAGCATCCTTATCAGGCCTGCTCGATCCCAAGAGGGATATTTTGTTTCTCGTGTGGTAAGCCAGGGGTGAAGGTCAGTCAGTGCCCGAGGTACGCGGTGAGCTACAGGCGAGGAGAGACGGGGCCTCGTTTGCCCTTCGGGTAGGAGAACCGTCCTTACTTGAACCCAGTGCCTCCCCGCCAGCCCCTTGCACTGCCTGAGTTCCTTAGCCAGGTGTTACCCTCCGAAGTAAAAACCCCAGCGCCGGGTTTGCCGAGAGAGGGAGAAATCCTCGACGCCGACCACCCGATCATCCAAGCCCTGACCGATGCCATCCTGAGACGACTCTAATTGTTGCGATTAGTTCGTAAGCTGTTTAGTTTCTTTTTTTTCTTTTTTGTACAGTTAGTTTTAAGCATTTTGCCGTTAGATCTCAAGTTTAGTTTAGTCGTTAGGTGGTATCGTTAACCACAAATACGTTTTAAGCATTTTGCCGTTAGATCTCAAGTTTAGTTTAGTCGTTAAGTGGTATCGTTAACCACAAATACGTTTTAAGCATTTTTGCCGTTAGATTTTAAGCTTAGTTTAGTCGTTAAGTGGTACCGTTAACCACAATAACTTTGTTTTCTTCTCGTCGTAAAAATTCGAATTTGAATACGAGTATTCTCTATGAAACTATGATTTATAGATCGATTGCGTCTATTGGTTCAGGATCGCACTAGTTCGTTTGAACTAGGATTTGTCAATTAAAGAGAAAAAGATCTTTGGGGTACAGCAATACTTTTCTTTTAATGGGTCTGGTAGATAGCAGACTTAATTAATATAGTCTAATGCAGTTTATATACTTTTCAGTTAACGGGTCTAGTAGATAGCAGACTTTAATCAATCTCATTTTTTTTTTTTTTGGTTGAAACCATAACTGTCATGATTGGGTGTGTCGATGGCTGCCAAAGATCGCATCTAGTTACTTTATTCATTTTTTTTATCCCTTTTGATTTTATTTATTTGCTTTTCGAGTACGGTTGCTTTTCAAGCCTTGTTCAGACTAACTAGTTTCTTTTGTTGTTGTACTTTTGGAACACTCAAGCATATAGTGCATTTAAAAAAAAACCGACCAATATAAACTAAACTTCAGAATCTAATCAGACTTGAGATGTGACTTGGAGGTCGGATTGCTGACTCCTGCTAGCTTTGGAGCCCGGCTGGTCAGTCTGGGGGGGGAGGGGTGTTGCAACGAGGTGGTTCACCACCCATTAAGGATGCTCCTCTGACTTCGTACTTAGAATTATTTCAAATAATCGCGATACATTCCAAGGCCAGCACGAACTCAGAAATTCAGTTATTTAAGGAATGAGTCTGAGAGTGTAGTATGTGGATGAGTGTGGAACAAAGGAATTTTAATTATGTATAAAATATTTTCTTTTGCATAAAAGGGACGTTACCTATATACACAATGTGCCCTTTAATTTAGGTTAGGGCTAGGTCACTTACGTACTAGGGCACTTGACGTCCAGCCTTTGTTTCCTTGAGAGACCGGAGTCTCTCTCCGAATTAAAAGAAAACTTTGGAGTTTCTCTCATTGCCGAAAAACACCAACAAGGAAAGGAAAGAGGCCCATCGTGATCTCCACCCACAGGTTGATTGAACAACGCGGCACTGCCACCACACCACACACGGTCCACTTTACCACGCACGTCATTACAGGCGGGCGGCCATCTTTGCCACTACCGGCACACTAGACAAGAGGTGATGATTTACACACGATCGTCAAGGGTGCTTAGGATGGAACCGATTCTACCGATGAGAGCTGGACGTGGATCGAAAAGGGGAGAGCACCTACTGGACCTGTTCCGTGAGCGACGTAGACGAGCGGGAAACCGACGAAAGGACGCGATCTAATCAGTTCGTGTTGGTCGTTCACGCTGTGAAGAGGAACACAGCTTTTACCTTGCCGTGCCGTTTGCTTTATTCAGAGGAGCCATTTTGTTCTCTCAACTTAACGTGGGCTGAAGGACTTCGGTTTCTCCAAAGGAATAAAGGTAGACGTCAGTCTGTTTCCTCTTTGTCGTAAGTTTATTTGAGTTTGATTTAGATCTTTATCTTTATTTTCTTAAAGATGTTTGAGTTTTCGGGACAAAATTTCGTTACCTAATGTGTACGGTTTTGAGTGAGTCTTGTTCTTTATAGTTAATTTTGAGAGTCGGTACATATTCTATGAAGCTTTTTCTTAGTTGTTAAGCATAATTATAAAAATATTTTTGTGTTAAAAATAATAATTTTTGTGTTCCTTAAATATATTGTTGAAACTCTTTATTATTGTTTTTATAATATTTATGCATATTCACGGTAATGTATTGAAAAAAAGAATTAGAAACAAAAAAAAATTGGAAAAAAGTACGAGGACGCGAACGCATGACGACAGAGTCTGTAGCCTAAAACCTAGAGCATTACCCTGACGCTGCTTACTCTATCGGCCCATAATTCAAACCCATAGTCATTCTGCGCGGATTTCTTGTTCTTGTTCGGACTTCAGAGCATTGGAGCGCGAATTTGACAGCTGGCCTGCATGTCGCGTTTGCTTTGCTGCTTACAACTACAGTCTTATGGTCTTCACATACACAGGACATCTAAATTTTATTCTGCTTTTTTCTCCATTTCGCGACGTATTTCGCAAAATTGAGGTTCACCATCATCAAGTTGTGGGTCTTCGGATATGGGATGACCTCTGAAAATGCTTCTGTGATGACAGAATTGTGAGTGAAAAAATTAATTTGCGAACTGTTCTCACCGTTCAAATGCTGTCTTCTGCTATCCGCAGATTTCTCCCTGTCGAAAAATGTATAATTTCCGTGAAAATAATGATTGCCTCAACAAAAGGCTTCATTCCTCTAAATTTTATTGGTCCAAGGATCTCTCAAAACCCCGGATATTTGACAAGTTTTCTTTCTTTCGTTCTCCAATACTTGGGGAAAAATATATATGAAGTCAGTGCCGTAACAATCAAGAAAAACATTCAAAGTCGGATTTAACCAACACCCTTACGAGGTGATTAAAGCTTTATTTACAAAAAGTTAATAACAAGTACTTCTTTTTTCTATTTTTCCGAAAAGCGAGCTTTTCCCATTTAAACCCCCATGTTAATTTTAAAAGCCCGGGGTACGGGTTAATGTTGAGCAATTTAAAAAAAGAAAATATGAAATTTCTTTTTTCAGAAAAGGAACAAATTGAGGGAGATCAATCACCAAAAATCGAAAGTCGAATTTTTACATATACAATTTTGAACCACCCTAGTCCACATTCTATAACCCATATTCTATATAAATGTAGAATTTTGGCGTTCAGCCTGGTTGGCCCCTGACTTCTTTTAAACAATTTTTTTAATCTTAACTTCTGAAACAGTTGTAATTTTCAAAATAAATGAAGAGAAAACGATTTTTTCCCAAAAATAAAATTTAATTTTTAACGTCAACATTCGCTGAATTAGCTAATTTGGGAAGTTTCTGAATTAAAGTTATGATGATTCTCGCTTGTATGTGTATGAGCGTCCAGTGTTCAATTTTAGGTAAGCAAAACCGAGCGATAGTTCGCAAAAGCGCACAATAAGAACGATGTAAGTACTGTGAAAATATGTTTTCCAAATAAAATTATATATGTTTCTTTTTAAATTTATCTACAAATTCTTGCGCACAAAAAGAATTAAGTAAGTACTAAAAAATTATCTTTATTAAATAAAAAGATGTATTTTCTTTATCTACAACTTCCTATGGGAACTCTGTCTACAATTGATAATATTGAAAAACTTATAATCGATCTATTCTAAACCAAAAAATCTGTAATTCTTTTACGAATCATTTAGGGTATTAGTTATGTAGGTGCTACACGTGCCCATGGCATTAATCCTGGTACCTCAGTTAACGTAAATAGTTTTAATCTCAATATAATGGGATCACATTCTCCCTGTCCGGGGATAACAAATATAAGAAATGAATATATAACAAAACAAAAAAAGGGCAAACAAAGATCGGACGACTTCCGGTCGACGATATTTCAGGACCCCTAAATGAGCCTGAAATTATTCAAGAGAAATAAATTAAAAAATAAATAAATTGTTGGTAAATTTATTGAAACAATAATTGTTAAGACAATTTTTTTAACTTTAAACATTACACTCGGGGAGCCCTAAATGAGCCTTAACTTAGGGTAAGAAAAGAGATTTGTTTAACTAATTTGTAGTGCATTTGCTTGAACAAATATCGTTTAAACAGTTATTTGTTAAGTTAGATAATTAAATTATTAATAAAATTATTGTCGAAGGTGAATTTTTGGTAAAATCATTTTTAGTATGTTTTACAGCACTGTTCGGCTAGCTTAACGTTAAGCTAGCGCAAACACCATTTTTCTTTTTAAATAATTGAGCCCTAAGTTTTGAGCTACGTGTCCAAATTAGTCCTTAATGGCCCCTAAATAATGTGAGGGGGAAGAATGGGCTTTATGGTTTTCCACGTATTTTTTATAATGTTAAGGTGGTACAACACCATATACAGGGTGTCCCAGACTCAAGTGTCTGGTCTTATA
>CAKNYM010044341.1:0-31111 GCA_932195095.1 Andricus curvator | reverse complement strand
AGACTCAGATTGGTTCTGAAGAGTTCTCTTAACTCGGCAAACAAGATGAGGGCAATGAACACCTATGCCATCCCTGTTCTCACGTACTCGTTTGGTCGAACACGGACCTCGAACGATTAAACAGAACCATCCGCGTAGAAATGACGAACCACCGTATGCACCACAGTAATTCGGCGATTGATAGGGTAGTTCTACCACGACATAGAGGGGGTCGGGGCATTGTAGATGTCAGGAAACTGTGTGAGTCACAAGTTATACAGTTGTGGGACTATTTTAACAGCAAGCGAGATGTTACGCTTTACAATACGATCTGTAAAGGGGATCTTGACTACACGCCCTTGAATTTGTCCTCAGAGGAGGCCTTGAATATCAGGGCAGAAACCATAGGGGAATTAGAAACGCAATGGAGACAGAAAGCCATCCACGGCGAACACCCCAAAACGTTAGATCAACATGAAGTCGATAGTGAGGCATCCAATATTTGGCTGAGAAAGGGAGTCCGGTATCCAGAAACGGAAGGATTCGTCATTGCGATTCAGGATAGGGTTGTCAGCACCAGGAATTATCGCAAACACGTGTTACATCAAGACGTGGTTGACCGGTGCCGATTATGTGGAGATACCAACGAATCCATTGAGCACATTATTGATGGTTGTCGCGTAATGGCTCAAAGAGAATATACGCACAGACATAATGATGTGGCGGGCATTATACATCAACAACTTGCCCTAAACCTAGGACTCTTAACAGAATGGATGCCTTTCTATAGATACATTCCAATGCCCGTTTTAGAAAATGAAGATTACATCTTATATTGGGATGTGACCATCCAGACGGATCATTACATCCGAGCCAATCGACCTGACATCGTGATGCGAGAAAAAAAAGGTGGAAGAGTCTACATCATCGACATTGCTTGTCCACTTAACCGAAATTTGCAGGCAACCTATACAACCAAAATCCATAAGTATAGCGAGCTAAGGCATGAAGTAAAGGCAATATGGAAGAATGTAAAACATGCATCTATTCATCCTATTGTGATTTCGGCTACAGGCAATGTGCACGCAAGATGCAGTGAACATCTTGAACATTTAAGAGTCAGTAGGGTACTGACGGCAGTTCAGAAGGCGGTTTTATTAAACACCTGTCGCATTGTAAGAAACTTCCTAGCCCATCAGGAAGCAAGTGACTAAGAACCTATAGCGTGATACATGGTAGCTCTAAGAAAGCATCCAGAGGCGACTGTTGTCACCTCCAACACTCACGGCCGCTGTGTAAGGATAACAGCGGTGAAGACAAACTTCAAACTACACCATGCTCCTAATTTTGTACCTACAACATCATCGCAAATGATTTCAAACATCGTATTAAAATAACTTATAACATCCTCATCTCATCAGTCACTTGACTTAGTCCGTGGCTATGACGAAAAACCAGGTTCACCCGAGAAAAAGTTTGAAAAAAAAAAATAATAATAAATAAGCAATCACAGGCCGACGTACACAAATAAATATAATATACATTTGATATAATAATGTTGAACATATAATGCAGAAAATCTCGCATTTTGGGCAAAATCGATTCCGAAACACGACGTACGTGATGAGAATGTAATCGTTAACGCCGAAGGAGCTTCAACAAAAGAGAATTCACAATCACCAAATTACAGTTGTCGATACTTCGACCTTTAATTTTAAAAGGTCTGTGCACAAATGTGGGGGAAATACAAAGACCGAGCTCGTATCACGAGGTAAATACAGTATCGAGCGCGAAGCGCGAGATAAATATGTTATCGAGCGCGAAGCGTGAGAACCAACATTCGCGCGCCCTAGGCGTACTCAAACTTTCGAGCATCTAACTTCAAGGATCTTTCGGTTAAATTTGGTTGAGACTCACCGTGTAATAAATTGCCTAAAAATTAGAAGAAATCAATATTATGAACCAGACCCGTTAAATAATCACGCAACGTCCTAGTACCAAAATTTTGCACGATATTAGGAATCCTCTTGTCTGCATCTTGATATTTCTTCCATCAATAAATTGCCAAATCGAGGGATGGCTGACAGCAAAATAACAATGAAGTCGTCGATGTGCAGCCTCAGCTGTGAAGATTCAATTTATTCGATCTCAAGTCGTTTCGCGGACCTGGCGGCTGATCATCCCGCGCCTAAAAGTCCAGCGCCTAAACTGCGCAGCGGCTAAATGTCCGGCGGCTAAATATCTCGGCGCCTAAGCGTCCCGCGTGCAAACTGCTGCGTTCAAACTGCCCCGCCTAATCGGCGCGGCGCCTAAACGTCACGTGCCCGTATAGACAACGTTTAGCCAGTACTGAACAAACTAACGGCTGTCTGTACTGGAGGGCATTACTGGACCAGTACTGCGCTGATGATAAACTCCGGCACACTACCAATATTTCTTCCGGGAAGCTTTTGTGAGAGACACAGACAGCAACCCTCGGATGTTGCCAGTTTCACTTTCGTCTGCCTTCATGCATAGGAGATAACACTCCTTGCTGTTCCTTCGTGGGAACACTGTTGGAATTTGGTATCAACAAATATGGTGGCCGTGACTGCAAGAAAGATGGCCGCCAGTGCTGTTTCAGTGACTGTTTGTGCTGATTTCGGCACCTAAACGGCACTCAAAGTGATGCGACGGTGATATAATGGTCCTATTGTATTCGTCCTGCTCGGTGGGTTTCCTGTCACTACTACGTAGCGCGTCCTCAGGTTTCGGATAGAGGAACGGCCCGTAAGGTTGAACAGCCCCTAATGTTAACTGCGAATACAAGAATAAGCAGTCGCGGACAGCCGATAGGAACCAGTCGTGGGTGTGGTGACCTCAGCACTGGTAGAAAATAGGTACATCACAACCATGGCTTGGGGGGGACCCACCCATTCGCGTTCATATGCAATGGGTGGGTTCTGGCAAGCCGAGGTGCAGCGTGTATCCATCTAGAAACACTACCCGAACCAAAACTAAAAGTCTTGTAAGGGAAAAATCCTGCTGCCCATTGGACACTGCAGCGATGACACTGCCCGCAAGGGATGTGTGGAATGATTCGCCTACATAGGGCCAAAGGGGTATTGATGCCAGTAGGCGTGCTGACTTGCAGGGGGATGTTAGGATATGAGGATGAAACTGTAATGCGCTTGACGACAAGTTGACACGGTCCTTGTCAAAGTCGGAAAGCTCCCATACTTAGACCCAGAGAGGTGTGGGGGTTATCACTTCTGGGACAGTGGACTCACCTACGATCGGAATAGGATCCTAACGTGTGGATTTTCTTGAAATTATCATGGCTAACTTGCAACAACAAAAAATTACAATAAAATATCTAAGGGCGGGAACTCTGAACGCGCGTAGTCTTAATACTGGCGGAATTAGCGAACTCATTGTGATAGCAAATAGATACGGTACTGACTTAATAGCACTTCAAGAAACCTGCTGGCCGGGCGATTATGCGTCACTTTCTAAGGATAACTATACTTTTCACTGGGGGGAGCTAAGGGGCGCACACTGCGGACCAATTTTCTTATTAATAAACGAATTTCGCAAGCGGTTATCGACATGCAATTCATTAACGACCGGTTATCATAAACTGTACTAAAGGGTAATTTCAGCAAACAGGTGGTTATCAACGTGCACTGCCCCACCGAGGACAAAGATGAAGACACTAAAGATATTTTCTACGAAACAATTGAACAGGTTTTCGACAATTTCTCAACGTTTGATGCAAAAATAGTATTGGAAGATTTCAACGCGAAATTTGGAAAAGAACCGATGTGTAGGCCAACAATAGGATCAGAAAGTTTGCATGACGTCAGTAATGATAATGGAACTAGAGTAATAAACTTTGCAGCTTCAAAGAACCTCGTTGTCAAAAGCACATATTTCAAGCATAAAAATATACATAAGGCCACCTGGACATCACCAGATGGTATCACTCACAATCAGATTGATCACGTTCTAATTGACAGAAGACGTCATACAAACATTCCCGATATAAGATCGTACAGGGGAGCGGATTTAAATTCAGACCACTTTCTCGTGATAGTAAAACTAAGATCTAGGCTAGCGTTAAGTAAGAAAACAAGCCGCACAGAGCCAACAGTTCGTTTCAATATAGATAAGTTCAAAACAGTAACAGAAACATTAAATTATCAAGTTGAGATTTCTAATAGTTTCGACGCTCTCCAAGAACAGAGAGACGATAACGATGATTACGAGGAAGACCCTGAAACTTTATGGAGCAATATGAAAAAGGCGATAAAGACAGCCGCGAAACTTACGATAGGTTTAAAGAAAGTAACCAAAAGCAAACCATGGTTTGACGAAGAGTGCAAACTTTGGTTTGAAAAACGTCGGAAGGCCAAACTTATTAGTTTACAAAATAAGTGCGATCAAACACATAAGAAGTATCTCGAGATTAGTAAAAGTACAAATAGGCTTTATAGATCCAAGAAAAGGGAGTGGGAAAAGAATAAAATACTAGCAATAGAAACGCATAATAAACTAAATAACCCGCGTGAGATGTACAGGGGAATCAATTTTATAAGGAAAGGCTTTCAAAGTAGAACGGAAGTAATGAGGGACGAAAATGGCAATCTAGTAGCCGATGCGATAGAGAGACTGAATTTATGGAAAAACTATTTCGATAAGTTATTAAATGTACGCGAAGCCCCCGTTGAAGGTAATCTCGATGAAATCCACACTGCCGATCTATTAATTGATGATCCTACTGATATAGAAATAGAAATGGCCATAAAGAAGTTAAAAAGTAACAAAGCCGCGGGCATCGACGACCTACCGTCAGAACTAATAAAAAATGGAGGCCCTTGCCTCACAAGGCAAATTTGTAAATTAATACGCGCAGTTTGGAAAACAGAACGCATGCCGGAGGAATGGAATACCTCTATTATTATTCCTATCTTTAAAAAAGGCGATAAAACGAACTGTAACAATTATCGGGGAATTTCATTTGTGCCTTCGTGTTATAAGATCCTGTCCAATGTAATCTTAAGTAGACTAACTCCTTTTGCCGAGGAAATCATTGGGGATTACCAGTGTGAATTCCGCCGAAACCGATCTACAAGCGATCAAATGTTTACAATTAGACAACTGGTAGAAAAGAAATGGGAATTTAATGAAGTAGTGCATCAGCTATTTATCGATTTCAAAAAAGCTTACGACTCTATTATACGCGCACGAATGTACTGGATCCTAGAGTTCTTGGGTGTAACAAGAAAATTAGTTAGACTTATCGAAATTTGCTTCAGCGGCAGTAGGGGTAGAATACGTGCGAACGGAAGTTTATCTGAAGATTTTTCGATCCGCGATGGCCTGAAACAGGGCGATGCACATTCGTGCGTCCTTTTCAACTTAGTTTTAGAATACGTGGTCAGACAAGTACAAGTGAATCCGACCGGTGCTACCCTCGATGGGATAATACAAATTCTTGGGTATGCGGATGATCTCGCTTACTAGGGGATGATAAAGAAACCGTAGCTAAAAATGCAGAAATCTTGATCACGAAAGCCAAAGATATTGGTTTGGAAGTTAGCGAATCGAAAACAAAATATATGACCGTCGTCAGATCCGAACAAAGTAATGTAGGCGGGGATCTAATGGCCGGAAATATGAAATTCGAAAAGTTTAACGAGTTTAAATACCTCGGGTCTATTATAACTAGCAAAAATAATATTAAAACGGAAATCAACGCGCGGCTGCACGCTGGCAATGGGTGCTATTATGCAGAAAACACACTACTAAAATCGCGATTGCTATCTAGAAACATCAAAGTAAGAATTTACAAAACAATAATAATGCCGGTCGTCATGTATGGGTGTGAAACGTGGGCGCTGACGAAAGGAGAGGAGAATAGGTTTAGAGTTTTTGAAAATAAAATACTTAGAAAAATCTATGGTCCAAAGAGGGACGAAGAGACTGGTGAATGGAGAAAACTGCATAATGATGAGCTGCACGCTCTCTGCGGGACAGCAAATATTAATAGAGTAATGAAAGCGCGTAAATTAAGATGGGCGTGGTATGTAGCAAGAATGGGCAATGAAAGAACAGTGGCGCAAGTTTTAAGAGGGAAACCGATTGGTAAGGGACCTCTAGGCAGACCGAGAAACAGATGGGAGAAAAATGTAAGGGACGATCTAAAAGAACTAGGACATGATTACTTAAACTGGATGGAGGATGCACAGGATAGAGATGCGTAGCGGTTTCGGGTAGATGAGGCGATGAACTTTCGAGTTCGAATCGCTCATCGATAATAATAATAATAATTGTATTCGTCAGGTACCGGGCGGGCAGAGTGGTTTACAGTAGTTGGCCGCCACCAACGCGAATCCCTTTTTAAATTTTTCTTCAAATTATTAACACTTTTTTTAATTTATGAATTTTCTCATTATATATATTTTATACTTTTAAATTATATACTAATATACTATTCTGAAGTAGAATTCAAAAATATTTAAAATTGTGATGAAGAATTTTTGAATTGGCCCCAATCACCTCACCTTCTGCAGCGAAACGGGAAGACCACACAGAGAGGGAGCTGATAGAAAGGCGAAGGGAGAAACAGAGAGGGTGGCGGAGAGAGAGAGAGAGAGAGAAGCTGCACGACGTAGAAACACTAAGTTCATGCATGATTTCTTTTATATTTAATCTTAATGGTTATTTGGGAAAAAACGCTATTTTTATTGAATATCTGGCACTGAAGAGGACCCCTATCCGTGGTCGAAACGTTTGCCAATTTAAACTTTTATGATATGCACGTTTTTTAATTAAATATATTCATAAGACCCTAATGCCAATACAAAAATTCTTCATCACAATTTTACATTATGTTCATTCGAATTTTAAACTTTTCAAAAAAAGTTAGATATCTGAAATTATCGAAACCCGTCGATTCTGAGTTTCTAACTTTCGCAGTGGTAATTTCAAAATTTTACAAATTTTAATTTCTCATTTTTAATCCCTTTCAGCTGGTTTACTTGGTAGCACTATTCGCAGGTATAAAGGGAACTGCTGCAGGCATTGAGAACTGGAATCTGAGTAGCTTAAAAACGAGCAGCACTGAAACGGCACAGGGCAGTGCCGTTTGAGTGCCGTTCAATCGGCAGGGACATTTTTTTTAAATATATATTTTACAATTAGTGATTTGAAAATAGGATATTTGGAATCTACAAGTTTTTGCGATTCCAGGCATATGTAATTTATTTGAAAATGTTTGGAATTTCAATAAGTTTAATATATGGAACAATTTATTTTCGAATGTATTGCTTGTAAAGTTTTGAAGTTTTTTAGACAAATCACATGGGGCTTATTTACGGCTGTATTTTAGTGGTTTATTCGTATCTATGCTAGACAACGACCCAGGTAGCTAGAGTTCCTTTAGCAAGTTGCAATGGCTAAGCTGTGGGGTGTAAGAACGGAGGCCACATTTAGGAGCTTGAAATACAAAAATAACATTTGATTTTAATTTTGAAATGGGGAATATGAAAGTTACAAAATCAGAATCTACGAATCTATACGATTACAAATGTATAAAGTTTGCCTTAAAAAGTTCAACATACATCACGTTTTGTAAGTATCTTGTGAACTATACAAGATGCGTAGAAACAGATAGCCGTTTTAGATTTACCGTCATGACATTACTGTACATATGTAAATATATAAATAAATAATGTGCCACAAACAAATATATGCATGTAAATAAATAAACGAAAATTTTTAGTGTAAAAAGGGATTAGGTTTATGAAGACTTTATGACAGCCAAACCTTTCTTAACTGCCTTTCGTGTTTCGGAATCTTCAATGTTGGACTGCCATCAATTAAAACATGAAAAAGGACCCAAATCTTTCAGGCAGTCTGAGGCAGGACAATCTGTCAGGCGTATGAGAAACAGCATTTGCGGTCGCATTTTGAAACATTATAAACCGCTAAAAAATTTGCGTTGACATAATTTTTATTGTCTGATGTGTAATTAAATAAGCACAACCGTGAATATTTATAAATTGAAGGACAAAGTTTACTGAAATACGTGGTAAATTTTACCACGTTTAATTGATAAATATTCACGGTTGTGCTTATTTAATTACACGTCAGACAATACAAATTAGGTCAACGCAAATTTTTTAGCGGTTTATAATATTTCAAAATGCATCCGCAAATGCGGCCTAAAATGCGGCCGCAAATCCTGTTTCTTATACGCGGCCACGAATGCGATCGCCAAATTTCAGTAGGGCGATCGCTCCTCTCACGACTTTTAGTTTGTAAATAAGTGGATTTTGACTTAAATTTATTGTAAGTTGAATGATTTTGGTCACTGATATTATTATTTTTATGTCCGTTTAGTTTCTTTAAAAGGGGTAAGTTTTAGTTAAATATTGAAGAATAAGTGAATAGTTTAGAACGAACTGGGAAAGTGTCCTTGAAAAACATTTAGGTTAGCTAAAATGTATTTTCTGAAAAATTAACCCGGTAAGAAGGCTTGCATTCAAAGGTATCAAAAACTTCAACGTCTGGGAATACCGTTTCTGTCCTTCTTTTTTGAATCCCCTATCAGGCAGCGAAAATATTTAGATTCTCGAACCTTTCAAAGCCGACCGGAGCTGTCAAACGTAACCTGAAATAAATTAAAAACACCATTTTCGTTTAAAGTATTAGAAAAAAATATAAAATCATGATAAACAAATTCTCAAAATTAGTTTTCATCACAGCTACCTATCTAGCAATATATCTTGACAACTTAAAATGACTAATACTGCATTTTGAATGCTCTTAATCTCGCTCTTATTCGAAAAACTATAAATCAGAAGTGAGATGTGCATGTGAAAAGGGAATAAAAATTGTCTACTTCATGGTCGATTTGGGGTATCCAAAAGTATTCACAAAAATACTGTCGCCACTGGGTATAGAAAGGGATCCAGTTTAAGAGATAGCTTCTATTCCTATGGGGATTTACAACGCGAGGACAAAAATGGTATCGAAAAGGATTTAATAACTGTCACGTAACTGGCCGGAATATAAAACCAGGTCTGCCCTAGGTTTAGACAGTCGCATATGCATGCTGCTGCCACCTGTCTTGGCGGGAATTTTAAATTTTAATAAAAAATGCAATTTGTGATTTTCTTTTTTGTTTTTGTTTATTGACAAGTCCAAATGATTGGCGAATGCAATAGTACCGTTGTAATTAAAATAAATATTTAATTTTTCTAGAATAATAAACGTCGTCTCAGAAGAGGAAAATTGTACAAGTGATAAACGGATACCGCTGTGAACTTGCTGAAAATAATTGATAAAAATTTGAAATTTTCCTCAAATCTATTTATAGAATTCTTAACAAATCTTGTCTTGACGTAAATCATAATAATTTTATAACTCATTATTATATCATATACTTGTTTTTAAAAAACAAGCTCATGTCTACACGAAATGAGATGTCGAGTCGAGAGTTGGGGAAATTAAATAGAAGGTACTATAGACGGTTGATCTGGTCATAAATGTTCCTAATTATAAAATAAAAAAGTATGAAAGTAGTTTTTATTTTGTAAATACAAACACGTTGGACCAGATAAAATTATTGAGTACCTTCTCTTTCCTATTCAAAACTTGAAACTCGATATCTCATTAGTAAATAATTCAATACATCATTTTGAGGAAAATTTCAAAATTATTATCAATTATTACACAGCCACCCAGGAAAAAAGAACCCATTGAAAAGGCGACTTCGTGATTTGCGTATCTGTCATTTGCAGATTGAGATTTTTAAAACTGAATTGGTTTGCGACTATGTGAATCGGTCAGTTTCTCGAATGGCTTCGAATCTGCAATGTACTACAATGCCCATTTCAATCAAAGTCATATTGAATCGGTTTACCTCTTTTTGAATACCCTGCCGATGGAACAGCACTGAAACGGCACTCAAAAAGCAATGCCCAGTGCCGTTTCAGTGCTGCTCGTTTAAAGCTACTCAGATTACAGTTTTAAATGCCTGCAGAAGTTCCCTTTATACCTGCGAATAGGCTACCAAGTAGACCAGCTGAAAGGGATTGAAAATGAAAAATTAAAATTTGTGAAGTTTTGAAATTACCTCTGCGAAAGTTAGAAATTCAGAATTTACGGGTTTCGACGATTTCAGATATCTAACTTTTTTTTTTGAAAAGTTTAAAATTCGAATGAACATAATGTATCTCGTAAATGGAATGAGATACGCCAAAACAGACAACATTTTCGAATTCAACTTCAGAATAGTTTATTAGTATATAATTTATAAGTATAAAATATATATAATCAGAAAATTCATAGATTAAAAAAAAGTGTTAATAATTTGAAGAAAATTTTAAAAAGGGATTCGGGTTGGTAGCGGCCAACTGCTGTAAACCACTCTGCCTGTCCGGTACGTGACGAATACAATAGAACCATTATATGACCGTCGCATCACCCTCAGTGCGGTTTAGGTGCTGAAATCAGCACAAGAAGTCACTGAAAAAGCACTGGCGGCCCAGTGCCGTTCGCCAGTGCTTTTTCAGTGCTGTTTCATCGGCAGGGTAAGACGGATTTTTTCAGGTTAGGCTGCCATATTTCACATAATTTTTAAAATGTGTGAATTATTGATAGATTAAGAGAAATCATACGCAAGGCTACTAGATTCCCTTTGCTATTTTAGTTCTAGGGGATGTGAAGGCTTTTGTGGCTTATAATTCTGTCAAAAAATAATAACGCGCAAAATTCTGTTAAAAACCAATCGGCCTCAATCTGGAATTCCAGTGACGGATACGCTATTCAAACGACTTCGAAACCCATTCAAAGAAAGTGAATGGATTTTTGTTTCCTGGGCACACACAAAAAAATCTTTTTTCAGGTCTGGAGGTCAGACCATGTTAACTAAATGTTTTTGGGGTCGCTGAAAAAATCGTCTCTTTTTGACGTCCCTGACGTGCTGGAGTTTTTTAGACTGCGGTTTCGGATTCTGTGACCCCAAAAACATATAGTAAACATGGTCTGACCCCTGGACTCGGTAAAAAAAGTTTTATGACGTTTTTTGAGATTATGTCAAAAGCCTTACGTGCTGGGGGTTTTCGGACCTCGGATTCGGATTCAACGACTCCAAAAACATATAGTAAACATGGTCTGGCCTCACACGTCACGTCATTGCTACACTGTTCCACTCTTGCTTTTTAGTAGTACCGTATTTTTTCGAAAAACCAGAGACTTACCCAACGTTCCGACACCGCGAAACCTCTTCCGGGTCTAAAAAATCTTCAAAGTGCAGTTTTAAAACCTTAGTCCCAATTTACCGAATTTTAGTCGCAAAAATGAAACTAAAGTCTCTCATTCAATTATAAAAATGTATGACCTTACACATTATTTCATTTCCTAAATTTTCACTCGATATCTCATTTCGTGTGGACGTAAGTTGTTCCAAAAAGAACGTCGGTAAAGTAGGAACTGGATGGGTTTCACATGCCCTTAAGATGTAATTTTTTTTCTCGACTGCACTTAAATGACCATATTCCTTGCATGCAATGCGAGCGCGAACCTGCCTATTTTCAACCAATGACGAGTGCGCATGCGCAGTATTCTATATCGCACTCCCTATTGCACACATGGGAATTTGACCATTTTAGCAAATGTTTTGGCTTAGAATAAGGCAGGATACGTACCTGTAATAGGTTTACTGCATGCTGTGCACCTCTTAGCAAATAGTTCACCAAAGCATTCAGCACAATAGGGTTTTTCGTCTCGGGATGTAAATCTTTGTCCAGCTAAAGAATTGTTGCAGTGGCTACAAGTGAAGCAATCTCTATGCCATGGCTCATTCTTGTACGTCACACCGCCAGCAGTAATAATCTTTAAGAAATAATATAAAGAAATATTTAAGTTATCATACTATTTTTTTCAAATCTTCAAGAGCCGTCCATATACCACGCTGACAGTGAGAGGGGAGGGGGCAGGCCAAAGCCTATGTGGACACACGTTTGCCTGAATCTCCGTACTTCGTTTCACAAAAACATGAAAAATTAAGAATGTTTTCACGACTTTTTGTTTGGGCTCCTTACTATGTATCATTTGACTCATATTTTCAAGAAAAATAGGATTTTCAGCCCATGCACTGCTCCTTTTGGCTTCCTTTCTTTTGCACACCAAGAATATATATTTTCAGAAAGTATGAAATAAGTCTAAGTGGACTGTGGATATGGGAGTGGGGGTCATAACGGAATGAAAATGTGTCTATCTGGTATATGCACGACCACTTATAGCACACGCCTAGCTTGAACCAATTTTCACTGAAATGAACTTTGCCTGTCCAAGTTGCCTCGAAATTTCATTTTGGAGATGACTTCCGACTATTTTAAGCCTAAAACTAAAAAAATCGTGAGGGTCCTTTTTAAAATAACTCATTTTTTGACAGTTTATAGACCATTTATCATGTATATTTCTTGGAGAAAAAGTCATATGTGATATTTTTTTGGCCTAAACCCTATAATTTGGTAAACAAAAAAAAACTGCTAAATGCTCAATATCCAGTGACCTTCGGAACGCTTTTAAAATGTTGGAAAAGTGAAAAAAATAGTTTTTTGAAAATTTCTCGTCACGGGTACGTCGTACAACTTGAGTCTATGATTAAAAAAGAAAGTAGACAAAATTCCTAAAAAAACTAAAAAAAAACAATATCGTAACACTAATAGTTTAGAAGATATGGCCTGTAAAAGGGATTTTTCAGTGAAATTTTTTTCTAAAATTTTAGTTTTTGTGAAATATCTTTTTCTCTGTAGGTTCTAAATGAAAATTGATTGGTAATAAATGAAAGCAGGTAAAATTATCTGCAAAACCAAAAAAAAACAACTTTGCTCTAGCTCTAATATTACCGCAATTAGAGCCGTTCAAATTTGACACATTTTATTGCACTCTATTTGACACTAAGTTATTCTAAATAAATTGCTTCCTGTGCAATTAAGGTGTAAAATAGGTGGTGTACAAGTAAAGATGTATAGAATTTCCTGAAAAAGAAGAAAGCTTTTTCTACATAGTTTTAGATTGCCAAATATAGAATTTTCCACTAGCATGTTATGTCAAAATTGTATTTCAAAATTTGCACCGGGAAAAGGTTGGATCAGAATATGATATTCATTTAAAAAAAAATTAGTGTACAGGTTAATGGTATTATTATATGTGTCATATTATGACAAATATAAATCGCTTTTGAAATGCCCAAAGATTCTGGTACCCACGAGAGAAGTCGGAGGAAGGTTTGCTTGCTATGTTTTGGGAAGACAAAGAATATGATAAGCAAATGAATATCATATTCTGATCCAGCCTTTTCCCGGTGCAAATTTTGAAATACAATTTTGACATAACATGCTAGTGGAAAATTCTATATTTGGCAATCTAAAACTATGTAGAAAAAGCTTTCTCCTTTTTCAGGAAATTCGATACGTCTTTACTTGTACACCAACTATTTTACACCTTAATAGCACAGGAAGCAATTTATTTAGAATAACTTAGTGTCAAATAGAGTGCAATAAAAATGTGTCAACTTTGAACGGCTCTAATTGCGGTAATATTAGAGCTAGAGCAAAGTTTTTTTTGGTTTTACAGATAATTTGACCTGCTTTTATTTATTATAAATCAATTTTCATGTAGAACCTACAGAGAAAAAGATATTTCACAAAAACTAAAATTTTCGAAAAAAATTTCACTGAAAAATCCCTTTTACAGGCCATATCTTCTAAGCTATTGGTGTTACGATATTGTTTTTTTTTTTAGTTTTTTCAGGAATTTTGTCTACTTTCTTTTTTAATCATAGACTCAAGTTGTACGACGTACCCGTGACGAGAAATTTTCAAAAAACTATTTTTTTTTCATTTTTCCAAAATTTTAAAAGCGTTCCGAAGGTCACTCGATATTGAGCATTTAGCAGTTTTTTTTGGTCACCAAATTACAGGGTTTAGGCCAAAAAAATATCACATATGACTTTTTCTCCAAGAAATATACATGATAAATGGTCTATAAACTGTCAAAAAATGAGTTATTTTAAAAAGGACCCTAACGATTTTTTTAATTTTAGGCTTAAAATAGTGGGAAGTCATCTCCAAAATGAAATTTCGAGGCAACTTGGACAGGCAAAGTTCATTTCAGTGAAAATTGGTTCAAGCTAGGCGTGAGCAATGAATAAATAAGTTGGTATGATAAGTGACATAACTACGATAATGGGGGCCCCAGATATTTTTTCAGTAGGGAGCCCTTTATCCGAAAAATATGACAATACACGGAGAAAAAAATCGCACTGTTATAGTAGGCTGAGCTCTTGATATTACAGTACGGAACTTCATGTGCCAAATTGGCATGAATTTCTGCCAATATTGGCATCAGGTTAGACATTTTTAGCATTAAATGTCCTATACCATAAAAGAATCAAGCACATGCCGTTATTGCTGTAGTCACATGCCCTCAGAGCAGTTGTGCCTTGCGGAAATAGTTCCAACTTTGCCTTGCTACGGTTGTAAGAAAACCCATCCTCTTAGGGTATGAGTAGTCTTGCAAAAGCGATGTGAAGTTAGGCCAGGCCTACAGGGGCTACGTTCGTAAGTAAGCGCGGCCTAATATCTCATTTGTAAGAGTACTCATCCTCTAATAGGGTGAGTTCTTTACAAATATAGCAAGGTGAAGTTGGAGCTTTTTTCGCAAGGGATAACGGCTTTAAAAGCATGAAGCTTTGTACTTTTTTAGGATAAAGGGTTTCCTGCTTAAAATGAATGAATTTTGTACCAGGATAGCAAGAATGAAACCTGCGACAAAAGCATGACTAGTGTTCTTACTATTATAGGCATATTTTTTTCTCCGTGTAGAGCTACGAAAATAAATCCACTTAATCTGCTATAGTACTTTTTTGGGGCCCCTGGTGTTACGGGCCCCAGACAATCTACCTGGCCAGCCTGGCAGTAGTTACGCTACTGGGTTTGATAAAAAAATCGTCGGGAAATTCCCATTGTAAAACTGAGGCCAAACGGAGAAGCAATGTTGTCTAGTTTTTTAAATACATAATCTAAAATGTAAACATATTTTTGGGATATGCCGTAAGTAAACTATTCTACCATTTATTCAAAAAGGGAGAAGATAAAACAGTGTTCTTCATTGCGTGTTGGTAACATAACTTATTATGCGTTTTGAATTATATAATTTATTTATGTGTGTGTGTGTGTGTGTGTGCGTGTGTGTGTGTGACGTTTCACGTCACATTTTTGGCCCCCCCCCCTCCCTCTGCCCAAAAATTGAGAGGATGTACGTAAACTTACGACCACTCAAAATTTTCGTTGAAATATAGGCTTTCGAATGCAAAGTGGCATATGCCATGATTTCAACATGGCCGACCAATATGGCGGCCATAACGATAGATAGTGCCTTAGACATGTGTGTAAAAATTCAGAATAGCGATAAAAAATTCTGAAAAATTCATGCAGTAGCTTTCCTGGCTACTGGTTCGAATTCCAAGATCAAACTTTCAAAATTCAAGATGACGGATCCAATATGGCGGACTTTTCAAAAATCATCGGATCCATACCAAATTTGGTATACGGGGGTTTCTCGGGTCGCTGATCAGGAATCCGAAATTAAATTTGTGAAATTCAAGATGGCAGATTCAATATGATGGTTGAAATTTTCAAAAATCAAGGGAACCATACAAAATTTGGTATACCTGGTTCTTTTGAGTTGCTGATCACGAATCCGGAGTCAAATTTGCAAAATTAAAGATGACAGATTCAATATCATCAGAAATAGTTCGTATTTGTAATTTCATGTAATATGTTCTAATATGTTCTAATATACCAACGGCCATACCACGCTGAAAAAACCAGTTCTCGCCAGATCACTGAAGTTAAGCAGCGTTGGGCGCGGTTAGTACTTGGATGGGTGACCATTCGAGAATACTGCGTGCTGTTCGCACATCGTGGGTGTGGTGAGCTTACACTTGTAGTTATTTACTACAAGAAACTATCCACCTAGAAACACTACCCGAATCGGGTAGTGTCACGCCTACCCTGAAAGGGAAATGGCTTAATGGTATACTACTGTTCTGATATTTTTTTATTCTAAAAATTATGGACCAGCTATATTGAATCTTTCATCTGTAATTTCTATCTTAATTTTTATCTCTCGCACTACGCAACTTTTCTGGGTACCTTTGCGGCGACACTAATCATCGCGAGCATAAGGTCATTCATGTATTTTATATGGATCACCTGAAGATCTATGCTTCTGGTAAAAGGATGATTAGCATTCTTGAATTCAATAAAATCTCATCTTTTGTTGACATATTTATCAACGAAAGAATTAGGATAATCCTTCATTTTCAAACTGTTTTTCACTATCTATATATTAGCATTTTTGAAACATTTATGTGACAGCTAAAGAGCTCTAACAGTCACGAAATCAATCATGTTATTGATGATACTAACTCTATATTTAATATCAGAGTATGAGAGAAAATGTAAACGTTTGCCCGACCACGTGGATTTCGTAAATCAATTGGTGATGACATTTTGATCCTTTCTGATGATAGTAAGATCTAAGAAATTGATTTGATTGTCTTCTTCAACTTCAACTGTAAAATTAATTCTTGGGTGACAATTACTGACTTTAGTAAAAATATCATCAATTTGATCATCAGGAATACAGGTGAAGATGTCATCAGCATAGCAAAAAAAGAAGCTGACATCATAAGGAATTTGTGTAAAAGTTGTTTGTTCAATTCATTCAAGAACCAAGTTGGCAAGCCTGATAAATGGTTCCCATATTTTCTCGTAATTTAATGATATTTTCCCACCAAACTTATAATGTGTTAAATGAGCAAATCAGTACTCTTAGTAGCCGGAAATTACATTTTTTTAATCGAAATGAATATTGGATTTTCAATAATCGTCCTAAGTTGAGAAAAATTGTGCTTTAACTGTAAAAAAATATTATCCCTCCATTTTCTAGGAGCCAAATGACTTTTCACCTTTCAATATTTATTTTTTTCTCAAGTTGAACATTCTATTTTTTGAGAAATTTTTTGTATCTACTGAGAAATCGTTATAATCTTGGATATATATCCTTTTTTAACGTCACTCTTTAACTCTTTTTCTTTAAATTTGGGAAATTTAGGAATTTTGTGTTATTATTTTCGAGTTATTTTTTTCAAAAAAATTAAATCTTATATTCACCGCTCGAAACTATTTTTTTACTAAGCATGAACCAATGCAAGTCTTGGGTTGTAAAAATTGTGAAAATGTATGCTCTTTTTTTCAAACGATTGTGTCTTGTCTCGGAAAAAGTTTATTTAAACAAAATTTTGGCAAAAAAAATTCATCTCCTTTCGAATTTCATTAAAAATCTGTTGTGGTTCTGTCAAGAAAAAAATGCTTCTGAAATTGGTTATCGAAATGATTTAATTTTGGGTAAGACGCAGCACTGAGCAAAAACTGTTCAACACTACTTTAGTTTTTGCGAAGTTACAAATATACGATTTCAACTTTCCCCAGGACGTCCACCTTTTGAATTCTGGCTGATCACTAAGAAATTTTGAATGACGATAAACCCAAAAAAATAAAATTTGGGATAGAATTTTGGGGGGCGGGGATGCTCGAAACTTGCCATTACCCTCCAATAAGAAGCCGTCAAAAAAGGTTTTTTTTATCAACTAATATCTTCATTCATTCGGATGTGACACTTGGGCAAGGTGACCTCGAATTTTGACAAAAATAAAAAAAGTTCACATATTTAGCTGAAAATGGCTACTGGGGGTTTTTGGGGTCGCTGATTATGAATCTGGAGTCAACATTTTTGAATTCAAAATGGCGGGCACAATATGGCGTTGGAAATGTAAAAATGTTGACGGGATGTCGTTGGGATAAATTATTACGAATTCAAGGTCTAAATTTAGAATTTCGGTATTACATTTGTAAAGATATAAATTTACCATCGCACTAAAATGCCTGCAACTTAGATATAGCACGATTATTTTGTTTTGCACACTATAACGATTCCTCTCGCGACACTATAGTGAGGGGGTGCTGGTAGTGATGGGAAGTGACACAGGTTTTACCGTCATGACGGTCAGGAAAAGTGGTCATGTGGTAAAAGTTGGTAAAAGTCGGTAAAAGTCATTTTTTAACAAAAAGAAAGGAAAATTATATGAAATTGAAGTTCTAGATGAATTTGGAAACCCCAATAGGCCTATTTGCACGCAATTTTCTTGGCTATGAAAAAGAATTAGGTTGAAAATTGAGAAATATGTAGCTAGATTAGAAGTAACCTCAAAATGTCGTCTGCTAAACTGTGCGGGAATTTCGAACACAAGATGAAATGACATGAAGAAGCTTAAATTAGTTATTCTGTAAATGCAGGTATTAATAAATTAAGGAAATAATTAAAAAATCAAGTTTTTATGCTTGGAAATATTTATAAGGTATTTTTTACTAAAAAGTAGATAAGTGAGATATGGAATAAATGGCAAATTAGCCATTTGGTTGATGATGTATTTTTTACATGAAAGTTTAAATTAATGATTCAAGTACAATTTTTGTTAGCAAATTTTAAAATTATGTGTGACTCCTCACTGATTTTTTAAAATGCTGGGAAATATCAAATGAGCAAAGATACCCGTGCAGAAATCGTCTTATATATTACCGATTACCGACTAGGGCCTGATCCGATGTGTACTATTTGGTCCCGATAGGAAGAATTCTGTGGCCCTGTCTCGTACCAGACCGGGCTATGTACTGTGAAGTCATATAACCGCTTCGCAGCGCCATCTCAAGCCATATGCGCTAGATGTAATATAACCACAAACATAACCTTAATTTTTGTTTTCCTTCGTGCTGTTGTGTTTCAAATGTGCTGGGAGTGTTCGACCGTATAATATATTCTTAACACATTAATAATAAATGCCAAAATTAAGAAGCTAGCCGCGAGTTCGCAAACATCGTGCTATCAGCAAAATTCCGTTTGAGATAAATTCAATGCAACCGAAGAGGAAGTGCTGTCCCATATGAGCACCGTCTTCTGGAATGCAAAAGACTGGGACGGTAATCGGAAGCAAAGGTCAAAGTTACCATTTTCAATTTCTAAGTTCCGGCATTAAAATTTTAAATATTCAGAAAAAATTACATTTTATGTGAATCTTAAACGTTGTAAAATAGTATAAAACACCTTAAAACCAAACCTTACACGAAAGTTTGAAAAAATTTGTTATTAAAAAATTGTCAAAGTTCACGATCAAATTTCTAAGTTCCGTCATTAAAAATTTTAAATCTTCATAAAAAATTACATTTCCTGTCATTGTAGAAAGTTGTAAAGTAGTCTAAAATGCGAAAAAGCGAAATATAACACGAAGAAAAATTGTAATCGATTTAAATTATTTATTTAAAAATTATTTCATTGATATTCCTGTTAACAGTTCGTATATTTTACATTTACATAACGTCGTATAATAATAAATATTTGGTTAGAAAAAGAGAGTTTAAAATTTGGTGTTTTAACTTTTTTGAGCTGTAGCTTATGAGGATGGCTTTTTCATCGGATTTCAACTCGTAGGTTTAGCGCAATGGTCAAGACTTTCGACTGCTAGGTGATAGATTTAGGTATAGATGTAGGTTCGATACCCCGTAGCGTTAGAAATTTTATTTGTAATATAATATTTAAAAATGTAATATATGTATTCACTCTACACAGGACCATTAATATGCAAAGTCCAAATACTCGCAATCAATTAATATTTATTTTTTAAATACCTTTTTTGTCATGTCGTTACTAGCCAGAATTGGCCGCCAAGTGCATACCGGAGTTATCATTCCAGCAACGGTACGATATTGGCAGCCGATCTTCGGCAATATTTTTGCCGATACTGGGTCGTAACTAACTTCGCACTTGTGTTGTGTTATAATTATTTTAAAGGATTTTAATTCCTAATAAAAAAGTCAATAATGTGGCTAGACCCGGGTAATTAATAGGGGCCAGACCGGGGGCAGATCGGGCGTTTGATCGGGCCCATAGACATGGTTCCACTGTGGCTACGTGTTTCATGATGAGTCTGGCCCTGACTCGATTTCCACATCAGGGCCCGATATGAACGAGTCTGGGCCCGGTCGGGGCCACGGCGAAATTTCTGCACGGGTAAGAACTTTTTCTGAAGGAACTTAACAAACTTTGTTTTACGTAATACTTTTCTTTTTGCTTTAGAATTACGATGTTATAGTTACAAGCAAAATAATTTTCAGTAATTTCTGAATTATTATAAATAAATGAATATTACAAAACAATGAAAATAAATTACATCTTTTTATTGTATACAAACAAGCTCTTACAACATTTTTTAAGCATCACATTTTTTAATACTGTTGAAACTCGTAAAATCAGGTAAAATCACATATAAATAAGTATTAATAATAAATATAATTTATCTCGTAAGGAGAAAGAGATATGCCAAACGGAAACATTCTCAGATTCATCTTCAGAGTCACGTATTGTACATGTAAGTATTAATAATTAAATGTTAGTAAAAAGATATGTGCATAAATAAATAATATAAATATCCTGGCAAATATAAAAGGGATTAGGTTTTATGGCATTCTATTCTTGGAACACTAATAAAGTGATTACCCTTCAAACCCAGGTTCTGACGATTTCTAAACATTTTCCCATGAATGCTGACTTTTCCTAACGATTTCCGTCGAGAAACGTAACAAAAGGGGTCAGACATGGCCAGCAGTCCTGACTTTTTTTCTGATGATTCGTGATTTTTTTTTAGTAAGGAATGTTCATCTTGACGATAAACAAAACTTTATAGATTATATACAATAATGCTAAAAACTAGTTTAATTTAGAAAAATATGCGCAAACAATTTTTAAATCTTTAAATTTTTAATTAGGGGAGCGGCGGCGAATGTGGCGCACATAAAGGAAAATGCACGATTAATATTCAAATATAAAGTAAAATATTGTAATAAAATATTTTTTGTTTAGGCTAATATCTTACCAATGCTCTATGCATGGAGATAATTTAATTGAAGTTCATTAAAAGAGTTAATTAATGTGTTTTCCAAAAAGTGCATCTGCGCCAAGTTGTCCTACCTTCTTTGGTAATGTGGCGCGTTTCGATTTAAATTCATAATTATTGAATAAAAAACAAATTATGAAGAAAAATGAGTAAAATTTAATAAGAATAAGATAAATATATTTACGTTTAATATTATTAACATATTTGAGGGATTATGTCTGCCGAAATTTGAAGAAAAAATGTTTTTTTAACAGTGCAGATTGTCTCACAATATAATTTGAGGAGTGCTACAAATTTTGTATTTTAAGATAAGCTTACAGACGTTTTATAAACAATAAATCAAAATTATATTAACAATAAGTAAATGTTATTCTTTTCCAAAACAGTTATAATGATTCAACATTAAAATAATATCATTACTCTTAACCTTCTAAATATTTATTCTGTCAGAACAAACCTAACCCGAAAACTGGTAAAACGATTTCAAAATACAATTATTCTGAAATAACTCTAAAATACACGATAATTATTGGAATAAAACTTTTTTATACATATTAGAAACGAAATATTATTACTTTGAGTAAATATTTCTTACCTTGTAACTAAAACCGGCACTTTGTTACTACCAAATTCTGGGATCAAAACAAACCACAAACTTGTGCGCCAAGTTTCCTGTCGATTTTAGTCCCGAATGCGCCATATTAGTCGCATGTGAATAGTATTTAATAAAGATTTTTTACATAAAAGTTTATTATTTTTACTCAAAATGTTAAACTTTAAAGCATTCAAGAAACTCGGAACAGTATATTTCCAAAAAAATTTATAAGTTTACACGAAACTTCTGTAATTTTTTACTTGTTTTTAGGTACTCTCTAAAACTGAATCAGTGAAATTTCACTGATTCTCTGTCAAATTTCACTGATTGAAATCGTGAGAATGTAGTCACTGAGAATCAGTGAAAAGGTACTGATTCATTCAGTGAATTTACTATCACTGATTAGATCAGTGAAACTGACTGAATACATACATATCAACGTGCGCGATAATTGAGGTTGTGTTCTTTATTTTAGTTATAATCTGTTAATTGCTCACTTAATTAATTAATTACTCACTTGTTATTTTATTTTCGAAAATCGCCATTATAATGGCTCACTGAAATAAATCCGCTTTCCTAGAACTGCTATCTCAGGCGAGAGAACGGTTGCGACATTTGTCGCAAAGTCTCTCGCCAACGGTTGTTTGCGGTTGGATCCCCCCGATTTGCGACCGAAGACAACCCCCGACACTGGTCTGAAACCGAGAGTTTGGTTTATATATTTTAGCTTCGCCAATAACAGTCAAAGCGAACAAAGCGAACGGATAAACCGACGATTTCGTCTGAGCGTCTCGGCGTGGCCTTCGAGTCCTTGTTACGTCACACGTGCGCACATCAGCTGATAAAAATGAACCTTTTGCGAATAAAATATTGCACTCAAAGGAAATGTAAAATAGAATAATAATTTTTTAAACCGTTCATGCAGTTGATATTTCGCAAGGTAGATGAAACAAATGCTCTTTAGTGTAAAATTTCATTACTTTTTATGACAACTTTCCAACTGAATTAATCAGTGAAAATAATCATTGGGTGAATCAGTCATTCTAGGGTCACTGATTTATTTCTATAAAAATTTTCACTGATTTACCCAGTGACAAGGTAAAAACCACTGATTTTTCAGTGGAGACCTACACTACTGATTGATTCAGTTAAAATTTCACTGATTCAGTTTTAGAGAGTACTCTGACAATACAAGCGAAAGCACCAAAACTGACTTTTCGTCATAAAAATACGGCAATTAATTTAATTATCACAATTTTTAAATAATGTAAGGTTGAAAACATATATACATGTAATGTAACTATCTCCACAAGCAGAAAGTACGTTAATATTCGAAAACTCGAACGCGCCACATTAGCCGCCGCGCCGCATTTGCCGCCGCTCCCCTACCCGCATTTTATTTATCATTTCAATATATTTTTCATTTACAAACACCTTCCAAAACTTAATCCCAATGAAAAATATGCAACATAGCAATTTTTATTTCACTCTTTATAGTTTTACACAGAGAAACCTAATTATTTATAAAAGTATAATATAAGATATCAACAAAAGTTTTTCATATTCTTCACTCTTTTTCCATTATGTGGAGAATTTAACTACACAACAATAAATATAAACAAAGAGATAAGTAGAATTTCAAATTTCGCACTGTCTTAAGCTAAGGTTTGAGGTTATGTTTCTCATATTTCTAATTTTGTTGGTACAATTTAAGGGAGTTGTAGCCAAAAACGAATATATAATATAATATAATATATATATAAATATATAATATTTTGATAAAACTTTGCATATCACTTCGTAATGGTGTTTAAGACATGCAGTTGAATTTTCATGAGCCTAGGGTACCTATGTAAAGAGAAATTAATAATTTTGGAATCGGGCTTTTAACATGTGTTCTTATGGCATCCTAACATTTTACGCCATTGAATTACTCGCCATTTTGTAATTGACAAATAGATTTTCATGAAACAACTTGTAATAGTAAAAAAATATGTAGTGAACATTTTCACTCTTTAATATTGTCCGAAGGATACTCGCAAATGCTACAAAAAATTAATTTTACGTTGAAACCATCGAAGTTTTACGATGTATTTGCCATTACGTAGCAGATGTGGCAGCACCGCGATACCCTGTAGTATTGTAGGTGAAGATCAGTCTGAATAAAACGCAACATTTGATTGACGTCTATCTACACACACACTAACACGCGCGAGGCGACGTTGCCACATCAGGTACCTCAGAAGTCAAATGCAAGACAGTTTTCATTTTGACTAGCGACGTAGCGCTACAACTCCCTTAATACTTTTGCGGTCAGATACAATTGAAATTGAACTTCTAGACAAATTAATTATTATTCTATTCGCGAAACATCGCTTCACAACTTATTATCACTTTGAAAAATCAGTTTTACCGACTTTTTCCATCTTTTACCGTCATGACGGTAATTACCGAGAATACCGCGTATTACTACAGTCACGTTGGCCAGGCCCCATCACTAGGTGCTGGATTATTGTGCTACACTGCACGAAACATAGTAACATTGCTGATTCATCTCCTTACAAACGTAGTACGTAAATTCTAAATGTATGTATGCAATAACCATTTTTAGCCAAATCCGTTGGGTTTTTTAATTTTCGCCACCATATTAGGTGCGCCATTTTAAGTTGAAAATTTTTGAATCCAAATTCATAATCAGCGACTCCAAAACGCTCTAAGTAACCATTTTGAGCTAAATATGTGACCGTCCGCGAAGAAAGGGACCTAACGCGGAAAAAATCTATTTTTAGTGTTTTACCGATAGAAAGCGAGTCGGTTTGAATTGCGTATCTGTCATTTTCAGATTCAAAGAATGAAAATCCAATCGGTTGGCCACATTTTTAATCTGTTAGCTGTGCGCGGAGCTTTAAATTTGCCATTCCACATTCGTTAAAATGCTCAGTGAATATAGAGTTGAATGAGACTCACTAAATTGATATAATTCCTATGGGCAATCTACGATTCGTTAATGTGCGCACGAATGGGATGAAATTCAATATGATATCGAGGTCTTAAAAGATCACACCCAACGGTAAAAATCCGATGCACACATTGCAACTTCAAACTGAGCGTGAATCTGCCAAGTGTAGGTTACCTCAGGTTATCTTCAACTGAGTGGAATGTGCAGATTACAATTTTAAACAATTAATTGTTTCCAATGAGAAGTATGAAGTACTCTCAAACCCCGATTGAGGAACGGTTTCTGGCATGCGTGATTTACCGTTCACTACCCCTTTGTCGCTACGCTGCTGGTGGTTACGCATAGTTGAGCAACCCTCTCTTGACCCCGCGGGCTTCTCACTCAACCAGGAAACTGGGGGGCGATCTGTTCTAGAAATTCGTGAACCGGAGGTTCTTTAATCGGGATTTGAGTGTAATAAATTTGAATTGGAAAATGCATTTTAAACCATAATTAAAAAATTCAAATTAAATAATATGGTAATATATTATAATTGTTGCAAAAATTTATTTCTAAATTCAATAATAAAGTATTTATATATTTATAATATAAATGATATAATAAATAAATGAATAATATATTATAAGGGTATTTAACCCTTACCATAAATGCCAAAGAAATATTTCTTCAAAACAAAAACATGGATATTGAATTTAACAACATATCTCTTTAATCTAAAGAAGTATTCTATTGAAACAAATTATGCTGAATTATTAAATGTTTCATTTGAAAAAAATAATTACTTCGTTGGATTAAATGTTTATTTGTTATGAATAACTTAATTCTAGTAAGCAAATGAAATATTTTCTTCAACTGAAGAAATAAATATTTATGTAAAGACAATATGTTGTTCATCTATGTAAATAAATGCTTCATTGGTATAAATGCATGAACTCTTTGAAACAAATAAAAATATTTTTAATTTAATTAAAATAATTTAAAACAAATAAATATTTCCTTGAACGACTAATCAGATTGCAACAAATCTAGACCTTTTGAATAAAGGAAATAGTTTTCTTGAATGTAAGATATATTTAATTCAATCAAGAAAATATAGCCAAGAAATTCATTTCTTTACATCAACAAAATATATGTGTCTGGTTTAAATAAAAATTACCACTGTTAAAGAATACTTTCTTCATGCTGAGAAATAGGATTCAAGTAAATTATTTTCTTGGTTCAAAAAATTATTTTTTTCAGTGTAGCAAAACCATGGCCTTCGACCATAGTTTTACTACTCGTCCTGCGAACACTGACCTTCCCGCGGTAAACACGTGCCTAACCCTACTTGTGATGTAATATACTATTATTGAATGGTATTTTACTTTAGGTTGCCACAAAAATATTAAAAATGTGATAGTAGAGTGCAAATTTGTAACATTCAGATGTGGTGTGATGCAAATATATGAAAAACAATGTTCAACAAAATCAACTAAAATGCCTGAAAATGAATAGTCCATGATTAAAAATAGACTATGTATGCCAGTATCTGCTTAAAAGTTGTCAATTTCAATATTTTTCAGTAAATAATTTTAACAATTTGAATTTAAGATTTTTAACCTCAAATGAATTATTTTCTATCGGAAATATTGTTTCTGAATCAGATAATACATACATACATAGATTAGCAGTTCGAACTCGAAAGTTCATTGCCTCACTAGCCGATTCGGGTAGTGTTTCTAGGTGGATATTTACTACCAATGTGGGCCCACCACACCCACGACGGGCCAACAGCACGCAGGTATTCCTGAACGGTTACCCATCCAAGTACTAACCGCGCCCAACAATGCTTAACTTCAGTGATCTTACGAGAACTGGTGTTTTCAGCGTGGTATCGCCGTTGGCGAATATTAATATATTAATATTAATATTAATAATAATAATCAGATAATACCCATTCAAAATAGCTGCTGAATGGGTCTCAGAAAAAAATACGTTCCCCATTAAAAAACACATCTTCTCATTCAAAAGTCAGCCTAATGAATGGGTGGCAATCTGGAATTCCAGTGACAGATACGAAATTTAGAATTTATCCAACCCCATTGAATCGCAAGTGAATGGATGTTCGTTTCCTGGGAATCGCTCCTTCTGTAAACTGAAGCTACCTCGCGTTAGGTCCCTTCCTTCGCGGACCACCACATATGCAAACTTTTTTCATTTTTGGCGAAATTCGAGGTCGCCTGGCTTCCGACTGAATAAAGATATGGTCGAGCAAGAAAAACTTTCGTGGGCCTTCTTTCTTGAAGGACAATGGCAACTTTTGAGCACCGCCCCCAAAATCTAACTCAAAATTTTCTTTTTCGCTCCACCTTAGACTGTACACCAAGTCCTCTATTTCATATAAATCAAATTATTATATTATTGAACACCAACATGGAGCATGAAGTAATACTTTCAAGATCGGTTTAATGATGGGGAGGTATGGGGCACAAATTTTATTATTATCCTCCAATAAGAAGCCCCAAAAAGATTTTTTTTGGTGGAGTTTTTAAAAAGAAAAATAATCTGTTAGCATTTTTTTTTCATGAAAATAAGGTGGATGTCCCAATATTCGGGACGGTCCCAGTAATCGTGAGCTTGTTGTGGAAACCAAATTAGTTTTTTTATACAAATAGTGCACATGGGTACAAAAATTCATTTGTATTGCCGGTGGCGATGAATCACGAAACGTGGAAAATAGCTTAATATTTAGGTTAGGAAAGGCGTTTCTTTCCTTAAGCTTTTAATATGGCAAGAAATTACTTGATCGGGGCGAAAATTATTTTTTTGTAATAAAAAATAATTTATGTACCATAAAATTAAGTAAAATCTTCATTTAGTACCTTGTCGTTTGAGAAATATCGGTCACGATTATAGGGACGTTTTAAAAGCATGGTTGCTCAAATAATCGTGACCGGTCACGAAGACTAGGACGAATCTGTCAAAATTTCAATTTTATATTTCATTACAAATAATAATATCATTAATTTCAAAAAGGCGTCAAATGAAATCGGAGAACTGACTTGTTGCTGTGAGCAGTACTCGTAATATAAATTAGTGCTTAAAACTGAAAAAAGTTGATGTAAAATATTGGCATGACGTTAGTGATTTCATGATCAATTGTTTAGTTTATTATTATTTTTCAGTGAAATTAATATTTATTGAGTAGTTTTTCATTAGCTAAAATTAATCTATATACTGCACAATATAAAGAAAAATGTGTAATAGATATATAATTATTGATAGTTGACTTGCATGTTGGTGGCGGAAGTGAGAACGTGTTTAGTGACAGGTGGTGAGAGGATTTTACGGAATTAGTATGGAAGGTGTGAGTGGAGTGTGAGGGTGGAAGCCGAGGAGGTGAGTAGGTTTGTGTGGGGTGAATTGGAGAGATAAAAAGTAAGTTTCAGCGTGGGTATGAGGTGGGATTTAGTTAGATAGGGAATTGGCAAGTAATCGGGAGTAATCGAGGGTTCAAGGGTGGTTCTCGCAGAGTTAGGGAATGTTGAGGGAGAGAAAGGGGTGTCTGCAGGGACTGTGATGAATTGAAGAAAAAGAAAAAATAGGGAAATAAAAGGAAAATTTGGCAGCGAAAGACGCCAACATTCTGCAGAGACATCTGTCGGTTGCGGAAGGTACTGCATGGAGAGGTCCCAGTTACCGGCGGCAGAGCGTGAGGTGGGCAGCGAGAGTACTGGCAGTGCTGGTAGTGAAACGGACGGGGAGGGAATTTTCCACAAACACCGACGGCCAAAAGCGCGTGGCCCGGTGTCGAGTGATGCGTCGGGGAGAGGGAGAAAGCGGAACGGTGGGAAAGAAGGAAGCGAGAAAGTAAGGGAGAGAGAGACTAGCGCAAGTGACGGGGAGGATCGCTTGAAGAGGAAGAGAGACAACTAAGAGAGTCCGGAGAAAAGCGAGGTCGAGAGCCCGTTTAAAAAAAGCGGAATAACAAGTAGGTCACCCCCCCCCCCCAAATGGAGGGGAAGTTGGAAAAGGAGGCTCTCGGGATGCTGTTAGGCGAGATCAGGGGGCTGAGGGACGACGTAAGGGAGACCAAGGAGCAGATGGAAGGCATGAGGGAGGACTTGAGAATCAGAGATGAGAAATTAGAAAAGGAGGTGAAAGAGCTGAGAGAGAGAGAGAGAGAGAGAGTAGATGGGTTAGAGAGGGAAAGAAAAGAAAAAGAAGTTAAAATAAAACAGATGGAAGAGGAGATTAGGGTGTGGAAAGAAAGGACGGAAAAAAGGCTTGAGAAGGTGGAGGGCAGGACAGAAATGGAAATAGGAGACGGGGGTAGCGGGGACGAGATTAAAGGTATTAGGGAGAGGGTAGGGAATATGATAGAAGAGAAAGTGGGAGAGCGTAGGAATGAAAAGGTGGAGAGGGCGGATAGGGAAAGGATAAGGGCAATGGAGTTGAGAATGGAGAGAAAGAAGAAGGCAGACAGGAGAAATAATATTGTGATAAGAGGGTTGAAACTGAAGAGCAGGAAAGAAAGGGAGGCCGTGAAAGCGCTGCTACAGAGCATAGGGTGGGATAAAGGCAGGGTAGGGAAAGTTAAGTTGAAGGGGAGAAAGGAGAAAGAAGTGGGGGTTATGGAGTTGGAGAGCTGGGAAGAAAAGTTGGGGGTAATGCGAAATAAAAATAGGATAAATGATAAGGAAGTTTTCATCGATCACGATTTGACGAGAAAGGAAAGGGATGTACAGAGAATGATGCACGACAGGGCTAGGAGGGAGAGGAGTGAAGGGAAATCGGCGAAGGTAGGATATCGGAAAATAAAAATAGATGAGAAAATGTGGGTGTGGGAAGAGGAGAAAGAGGTGTTGAAGGAAGTGCAGGGGAATTTGTTTCGTAGGAAGTGAGGGGATGGGGGCATTGCAGGGTAGAGGAAATGTGAAGGTGCTTTACTGGAACGTAGCAGGGGTAAAGAAGAAGGATGAGGAGTCCTGGAGGAATATCCAGGAATTTGATGTGGTGGGGCTGGTAGAGACGTAGGTGGAATGAAAGGAATGGGATAGAATATAGCCAAAGCTGCCAAAGGGGGTATAGGTGGAGAGTCCAGGAGGCAGTCACAGTGAAGAAGAAAGGAAGGGCTAGTGGGGGAATTACAACGGAGGTTAGAGATGGATTAGAGGAAGAAGCTCACGGAGAGGAAGAGGGGGAGGGAGTGCAAATGAGGGAAGTAAAGATAGGAGGCGTAACGTGTAATTTTGTGACAGTGTTCAATAAGGATGGGATGGAAAGAATTAAAGAAAGGGTGGAAGACCTGTTAGGTGAAAGAGAGGAGGGTATGGTGGTACTGGGTGGGTACTTTAACGCAAAGACGGGAAGGGAAGGGGGCCTTTACCGGGAAGGGGACAGCTTCGAAAGAACTTCGAAGGATAAGTTAATAAGTAAGGAGGGGGAGATTCTAAGGGACTGGATGGAGGATAGAGGCTTGGTAGTTGCAAATGGTATGGCAACTGGGGACGAAGAGGGAGAATACACATATGTAGGTAAGGCGGGGGTATCGGTGATAGACTATATAGTCATGAATATTCAAGGGTGGGGGGAGATGGAGAGATTCTCAGTAGAAGGGAGGGTAGAATCAGACCATCAGCCATTAGGGTTGTGGATAAGGGGTAAGAGCGGCGGAAGGTAAGGTGGGGAAGAAGTGTTAACGGGGGAGAGGGTTAGCTGGACCAGGCAGGCGATAGAGAAGTATAAGCAGCAGTTAGGGAAGGTACGCTTCGAAGGGGAGACGGTGGAAGAGATATGGGAGGATTTAAAAGAGAAAATAAAAAGGGTGCGTGCTAAAGAAGGTATTCAAAAAGAAGAAGAAAGGAATGGTGAAGCCGTGGTGGGATAGGAATGTAAAAAGATGAAAAGGAAGGTGAAGAGGAAGTATAAGAAGTGGAAAGAGGGTACTTCGAAGAGGGAGGAGTACGTAGAAATGAGGAAGGGGTTTAGATTGATGTGTAAGAAGAAAAGACAGGGAAAGGAGAAAGAGCTGGAGGAGGAGTTAGGAAATTTTAAGACAGAGGGGGACGTCCCGAAAATAATCAATAGTTTCAGGAAGCGTAGAGTAGGGATAAGCGAGATGATAGGGAGTGAGGAGTGTAGGGAGTTTTTTAAAGAATCATTTCAGGGCTCGGATTCAAGGAAGAGAGATGATGGAAGTAGAAAAACGGGGGAAGCAGAGATGGAGAAGTTTAATGACGAGTAGATAGAGAAACAGATAAGGAAGTTAAGAAGGTCAAAAACAGCAGGGCTGGATGGGGTAGAGAACGATGCATGGCTGTTTAGTACACAAGAGGTTAGGGAGAGGCTGAAGGAGGTAGTGAAGAAAGTATGGAGGGGGGAGCGATTCCCACGAGGGTGGAGAGAAGGGTTAATAGTACCTCTGTACAAAAAAGGAGATAAGGATAGGCAGGAAAATTATAGATAGATTGCGCTAATGAATACGGCGTATAAAGTATACGCGATGGTGGTGGCGGAGAGGCTGCGG
>CAKNYM010044339.1:33320-46096 GCA_932195095.1 Andricus curvator | reverse complement strand
ATGCTACTAAAAAAAAATTTTACAGAGAATTAAACAAAAAAAATTTGGAAATCAACATTTTTTTCGATATTTGCAGTTCTATATAAATTTAAAAAAAAAAAAATTAAAAAATCGGCCTCGACAAGTTTCTTAAGAATTTAATGCTGAATTTTTTGAAAAAAAAAGTTGAAAATCGATGAAGAATTGCGAGCTACAGATTATTTTGAACATCGTTTTTCCATTTCGCCCCACTGTGCGGTCGCCGGCGCTCTCTGCCGCTGCCTCCTGCGTGCCTGCTTTTAAAGCCTGGCGGCTCTGGTCTGGACGTCGATGCGTGCGCAGCAGTCGACGCGTGCGCAGCACAGTTTCCTGCCACTGTACACCCGTAGCTGGTCCTTGGCGGAGACGTCCAGAGCAGCTGTGCACCATGTGATCGGCGAAATTACAGCGGTGCGACAACGGCTTCGTGGACTCGTGGCTTCCTAGTGCGTGCGGTGAAAACTAGGAAGTGTGACGCGTATGTGGCGAGAACTGCTCGCCACAAAATCATTCATCATCAACGAAAGAAAGAGGGAGGATCACTTGCCAGTATCAATAGAGGTCAATCGTACTGGAAGGCCCATTTATTCTGATGGAAGGATGATTTTTATTTTAAAGGAAGGTAGTCAGGTTGGAAAGAACGAAACCAGCCCTACGGGGCCCTGTACTTCCGTAAAATCCGAGAATGTCATATTTGGTCTTATTCTCTCACCGAAATGTCACCAGCGGTTGTTTATAGACATATAAACCAATGTGTTGACAAGTGAGCTTCATCAAAAACTACTAAGGCAAACATTGTCAAAATTTAATAAAATTTCAAGGTGCATTTCGAATTATCACGTGTCTTGGAACTAAAGGCATTTCTCGATAGGTAACCTCGTGACATGTATGTAACGTCTGATTGGATAGTCATCCCCAGAATTAAAGTTAACCGATTATTGAATTGTAACTTTCTTCCGGTACGAGATAACTTTGGCACTCTCGCTCTGGCAGCCATCGCGAGAAACTGATTTCCAGAAGCCTGTGCGGCAAATTAAAATTTTGTTTAATTGAGGGGAATTTCGTCCTCGGATTTGATACTTGTGAATTACAAGTTAGTCGTTGTATAATTTTGGCAAGTGTTTTGGTCCGCGATGTTCTCTGAAGTCGTAAATCTAAATTATTGGAACCGATTACTCCAGAACGCTTTGCCAGCTTTAAAAGTGCTCATCGTAGGTTTGATCATATCACTTTCTCGTTCAAAAGTGTTTTTCACGTATATTTCTCTTAATTTATAATGGTTACTGATTTAGTGTATTTAACTTTCTGGTAAAGTCCACGTAATCTCACGCCTGAATTGTGTTGAACCGGGAAGTTATGGTTTCTAATCTCTTACCGAATTCTCTCAAGTCATGTGACGTCCATTTTCACTAAATTAAATTCAAGACCACCATTCTTTTTCAATGGGTTTTGACTATTGAAGTGGGAAGATTGAGGGTAGAATAGAGTGGGATGTTAGTAATCTCAGTTGTCATATCGATTGTAATTTCGGTAGTTATTCTTTGAATAAATGTTTATAATAATTCTTTAACCTTAAATTCAAATGGTCTCGACAATTATTTAATCGATAACCCCACCCCCTGCGATATTCTTATTTCGGGTAGTCTCTCATGCTTATTAGATTGGTTCTTATTCATATCCAATTGTCAATTCCTTTTTTGAGGAATACTAGCTTTCGGACCCTCTTAGACTTTTTGGATAAAGCTAGCCATACAATATGCGGGTGTCTTTGTCTAAGACCGCAAAAACGCCCTCATCAAATGGCGCCCACTATTATCGATTTTAATTGGATAAATTAATTAAATTTTATCATTTCAAAACTTAAGTCCACCGAGAGATGACTGGGATTCAATCCCTATTCTAATTTCTATATCCGAGATATCAGTCGAGAGTCATAAACTGAGAAAAAAAGTTACAGGCTGCTTTGAGCCCCGCGACATTGTAAAAATATTGAAAATGGTTTAAAATTTAACATTATAAATTGGTGGAATTTCTCTGGCAAACGTGTACTCTTTTATTTACAGGCTTAGTCAAAAGTTATATAGACATGCATAACTAATCATTTGGGGCAGGCAATAACACGAGAGACTTGGATTATTGAGTTCAGTTTAATGTCGAATTGAATTTCGGAATACTCTCAGGAATTTAATTTCTTGCAAAGTTTGTTTCGAAAATTTAATGATATTTTGGAAACTTTAATTTCATTTTAAAGAGCACAGTAATTCCGCCTCGCCGTGCAATGGCAAATGATATGCGATTTTGAACATTATCTTTCGAAAATTGAATTCGTATTTCCGAATTTCGGTAAAACCCTTTGCGACCCTTATCCCTCATTGTGCATGGTTCCTTGCCATGCAATGACAATTCATACATTGGTTAAACAATTGCGGCCTTCAATCCTCTGGACTGTTCTGAGATATTTATTTCGGCATTGATATTTTCTAATAATTAAAACAATTGCGTTTATCAAATTAATTTCCAACGTTCCGACCTTCTCGGAAGTAAAGTGAGTTATTTCGAAATTAGATAATCATGAAATAGTAGAAGCTTCACAACTATTGTCTCTTGGAACGGAAGGTTCGCGTAGGGAGCAAAGTTCTAGGTTACGCAAAGGTATCAAACTTTTAAAAGGTTTATCCTCACACGCTTCAAATTACACCTCGGTTACTTAAGCAACTTCGGAAATTGATTCGGAAATTGCACGAGAGGAGATAATTGCGGAATTGACATCCCTTAGAGAAAGCATAAACGTGTGTACAGCCGTGACCACCATTCTCCCTACAGTGGTTTCGAATACTTCTAACAATATTGCAACAGTCTCATCGGCAGAAACACTTAAAACAATTTCGACTCCACGAATACAGCCTTCTACCTTTTTGAATCTGCCCGTACTACGAATCTCGGATTATTTTTCAACTATGCAAATTTCTATGCAGTCCGTAATCCTTTCAAAATATCGACATCACTAAATGACCATAGAGAATCGAATATCGTCGAACCAATGTATAGATTTCCGATAACCCCGATAACTACCTACCTTTGAATACAAATAAACCGATTCACAGTACACCGTCAGCGAACTGGGACAAAAAGAAGAACCAAACCAGTACCGATAATTTTGATACAAAAAAGGAAAACCCAACAAAGACGAAAAGTTGTACGCACGACAGATTCAGTCAGTGGAAATTACGTAAAAAGTTTCGATGGTGAACTAGGTTTCTGTGATATACTAAACACAGTAAATCCGAAGTCTACAACTTCTTTCGCTAAAAAAAAAAATAAAACATACCGTGACGGAACAAAAAGATTTTTTAAAGAATTCATTCCAAATTATAACAGACAAATAGACACTACTTTTGAGTGGCCAAACAGCTCGCGAAGGCGCATCGTAGAGTTTGAGAAAAGATCTAACAGAGATAGCTCAGTAGAAAGTGAACCGGATTACACGTCCTTCTCTCAGAATAGAATTAGGAACAATAATAGAGATTTTGGTAAAATATTTTTGACTTGGAAGTTCGTATTCGACGAAAGTAACAAACTTAGTGCTGATAGATTTTTAACAAAAATAGAAGATCGCAGAAGGTTAACACAAGTCACTAACGACGAATTACTTATCTCCTTGCTAGTTTTGCTTGATGGAATGGCCTTAAAATGGTTTAAGAATCACAAAAGAGAATTTTATAATTGGCGTAAGCGTAAAAAGGAATTCAGGCGTCACTTCGGAGAAGACGATTTTGAAAGACGAGTTCGAGAACAAATTCATAGTCGGACACAATAAAGGGGCGAATCGATCGATGATTACCTAACAAATATTTAGGGCCTAATTAATCGATTAGATAATGAGATCCCAATAGACGAATAACTGGATTGGGCTCACCGAGAATTCTGCCCTGAGTACCATAGTGTACTACGCCGTTCGTACTTCCGTTCTTTCCGCGAGTCATCACTATTAGGTAGGAGTTGGGAAAAAGAGTAGAATGTTTCTATCAAAGATTACATATCCCCTCCACCTCATGAAAGCTCATTCTTGCAGGAATTCGCGTATCAACAAGCGCCTAGTACAAGCAAGAAAAGTTCCACCGTTGGCGTTAAAGATGAAGTAGATAAAGTCACCACGATTGAAACCGATAAACCGAATCAGCCAGATCAAACTACCGCTAATAAGACGAAAAATAATGATAACAAGAAGCGTGCTGCTGCTACTCCGCCAACCCCAACTGCTGCAGTGACCTCAACGCCTAAGAAGGACGAGGAAGGGGTGCCTACACAGGCAACCCAAGCTAGGAAGACGAAGGTGAGAGAGAGAGGCGAGCTAGACCCGAGGCGGTTATTATAAAACCTGCCGATGGTTTAAGCTACGCAGAGGTCCTGAAGAACCCCAAACGTATGGTGAAACCTGACACCCTTGGTGTTAAAATTAAGGATGTCAGAGAAACCAGGAACGGGGAGGTCCTTGTGGAAGTAGGACCTGCAGCGGACGGCAGATTGAAGCTGTCTGCTGCTATTATAGAGGTTATTGGCGAAGGTGGTAGTGTCAAGGAGCTTGTCCTCGCACTGAGGTCGAGGTCTTGGACCTCGACACCACTACTGTTGCGGAGGTTGAGGCTGCGGTCAAGAAATGTCTTGGAGCAGCATCATCTAAGCAGATAAGAGTCTCTCTCACGAAAAGGGCCTTCAGAAGAACGCTGAAGGCATTCGTGGGAGTGACAGAAGAACAGGCGCAAAAAATAGTACAAGCAGGACTCAGGATGTAAGCAATCTCGATACTATGTCAGAGGTTGCGCAACTCCTCGTAAATTGGTTTGTTGAAATAATTAATTCACAAAAGTTGCTCACTCAAAAAAGAACTACAAAATAGCTTTAATCACACTTCCCATATGTTTCAATATAAATGCATATTATGAATTGCTATAACATAAATTTATTTAAATTATACATTTTTTTAGGCTAGCTGAGAATAAAAGTTAATACAAAATAAAGTTTAAATATTAAACTAATCATGGACAATAAAATTTGTACTTTATTTTGCAATATCTGAATCAGCAGTCCCAGACCGAGGTATAGAAATAAATATATTATACATTTTTTTATAATAGAGTTCAACATAATGTAGAAAAGTTCGTACATTAGACTAAATCAAGTACGAAGCACGAGATAGGTGATGAGAATTTGTTCGTTAAAGCCGAAGGAGCTTTAACAAAAGAGAATTCACAATCACCAAATGAAAGTTGTCGATGCTTTGATCTTTAATTTTAAAAGGTCAGTGCACAAATATGGGCGAAAAGTTAAAAGTTTCAGAAAAAGCTGCAACTATCTAGTAATAATAAAGAAGATAGTTATAAACAATAATAATTCATTTAAACTAAAAAATGGACAAAAAGTGGAAAATTTTGGAAAAAACCGCGACTTTATATCTCTATTCTAAGAGAAAATTTCTAAAAACAATATTGAATTGTTTAAACAATTTATGTAAATATATCTAATTAACAGTATCATCATATTCTATGGCTAATTGTGAAGAGAAATGTTGAGTTTCCATTCGATTTAACTAATATTGACGATTCTAAATGTACAAAAACGCCTTTTTCTCATATGGGAAATACGTGTTAAACTTCATGGGGTTTGCGAAACCTCTAAATATCATTTTTTTCGAGAAAAAAAACGGATATATTTTTGTGTGGACATGAACACATTTTCGGGCGATATGCATACAAATTCGAGAAAAACAAAATTTCAATGCATTTTTGAACCACCCTAATGAGCACACTTCGAACTAGAAATTGACCTATTGCAAAGTTTCGAAAAACTAACCATAGCCGCAAAAAAAAAATAAAACCTATTTTAATTTAAAATTAAAGTTTTTTTTTTAATGTACCAAAAAAGGTAAAACTTCAATTGAAAAAGCTAAAAGAAGAAATATTGCTCTTTAAATAAAGAGCTGAGGGTGCGACGCTAATTTAAATTAGTGAAATTTCACTAGAGATCTGTAGAAATGTACTAATTCGAGTAGCTGAATTATTCACTAATTTGATACTGGAAACTACTTATTGCCTTGAAAATTTTTAAATGTATTGAAATATTTTTAAAAAAGGGTCTCAGAAATGGCAAACGTGGCAAATGGAAAATTTTCACAAACGAAACAGTCATCAGATTATTTGCCACATGACGCACGATCTTACGCAACATTTTTAGCTTTATTGAAACAATATGGAGGCAATGTTTCTTGAAAATATAAAACTGTGGTTTCAATCGCTTTATTAAGGTTGTTTTATTTAATTAAAATGAATTCTTTGTTAACTGCAGAAAATTACTTCTTTTATTTTCAAAAAAGATTTCCCTTAAAACATCAAACTATATCTTTAACTGAAATAAAACAATTATATACCAAATAAACTTTTCTTTGAAAGCATAGCAATTCACCCATTTTTTTGATTGAATTGTTTTTAATCCAAGAAACATTTTTTTGGATGATATTATATTGTTGCACTTACCAAAAAAAGTCAAGAAGAAAGCTAAGCTCACGAAGAGGGTAGTAGCGTACTTCATTTTCTCAAAATTCAGAGAAAACTGCTCAATGGAAAATTTCGTGAGAAACTGAATATTCCGTTGTTTCAAAAGAGTATTCGCAATTGTCGCTATCTCATTTGTCCTTCTAAATTATCTTACGTCATATATTTGTTAAGCAGATTAGAGATGTGGAAACTTTTCTCTCAGATATTTGTATTTCGTACAATGAGAAAAAAACCTTGAATAGAAGAATATTTACTTGATTTATTATTATTATACGCGCGTTACAGCGTGAAGGAAACATTTAAAATTTTGAAGAATATACATTTATGTTGTACGATTTTTCAGCAAATTAAATTCAAAATTTTTCTTATTCAAACGTTCTGAATTTGAAAATTGGGGATTCAAGAATAATTAATAACGGCAAAAGATTAGTTAGCTCATGCTTAGAAAAGGGCTTACTTATGACAAATACTTCATTTCGGCATAAAATGATCCACATGTACACCTGGTGCAGAGGAGATATCCACAGTATAATTAATTTCGCTATGACGGATGAAAGACTAAGCGAGCTAGTAAAGGATACAAGAGCCATGAGGTGTTCTGAATGCAACATTGATTATTACCTTCTAGTCTCCAAAATGAACTTAGCTCAGGGATGGAGAATAAAGAGAAATAAAAAAACGAAACAAACGCAGATTAAGATTGAGAATCTACAGAAACCGGAAGTACAAATAGATTTTCAAATTAGGATAAATGAACGTATAGATGCGTCAACTTACAAGGCGCTAATAAGCAATAAAGATTAAAGGGCGGATCGCCTAATGCTCCAGGATGTCATTGTTAGGAGTGCGACTGCAGTGTGTGGTACTGTAGTTGTAGGAAGAATGTCTGGTGATGAATGGTGGAATTATGAAATTCAGACAGCCGCCAATGAAAATAAAGAAGCATATAACAGAAAGTTGAACATCAAAGGCGATGAGGAGAGGAATAGACTTGAAAATGATTACAGACACAGAAAGAGGAAAGTAAGACTACTAGTCAAGAGAAGTAAAAATAAAATCAAAACAAGAGAAGAGAAGAAAATGCAAAACGATTTAAAAGGAAGCAAGTAACTGTTTATGAATGGACGTTGACCAATATGAAGGGAGGTATAAGTACAGAGTTAGGCAGCATGAGAAATAGCAAGGGTGAACTGCTATATGATACAGACGGGAAACTAGTCGCTTCGAGAGACTCTCTCAAGGAATTATTAGGAGGTGAAACTGTAGGACACCACAAATGTGATATGGTTTTTCGAAATGATAAATTTATGTATCCAGATGGAAGAAGTTTTAGATTACTGGGCAAAAGCGATTATCCTACCAAACTGAGTAAAAATATTTCATCCTGAGGTTCGTTTTGGCTCGTTTTGAGTTCGTCTCCAAGACGGCAATGTCTCGCTGGCGGCCGGGGGCGAGATTTAGGAGTCGGAGATGTAAGTCTTGAGTTAATTTAAAAACAAATTGAAAAACAATTTCAGTTCCAATTTATGACTGTAGTCCATTAGGGGTATAAATGACGCAGTTTTCGATTCAAGGTAAAATATATAATGATATTAGAAGAAAACGCAGTCAAAATGCTCGCATTAAGCGTACGAAAAGGAGCTTGAAGCGCGAAAACAACCAAGGCGCCCAAGGCGCGCTCAACGTGGCCCGAAACGCTGCGCTCTATGAGAATGTGCTCGGGCGGCGGGCGTATTGTTTTATTTTTAATTGTCCATCATCTTCGATATTTTCAGGGTGTTTTCTTCCGGAATCATTAGATGCCTTCCGAAGCCACAGTTATTTTTATAGCGAAGTTTTGAAATATTATATTGAAAACTGCAAAAATGGGCTTTTTGAGTTTTAAATTAACTGCTATCTTATATTTTTTCAAAATTTTGAATAATTAATTATTAATAATTAATAATAATAATTCACTCTAATCAAAATTAAGGTCCTCGGGAAGAGAAATAAAGTAGCCAATCACATAAATCGCGTACAATGGGTTATTTATTTCCTCAAGGGTACATAAAATATTTCTTATAATTCTCTCGAAGATACATTCTTCTATCTATTCATTGATAAAGAGCTCTCAATTTTAGCACTAACAATTCATTCATGAAATTCACTTTAAATGTTTAGTGACAAGTTTACATGTTTTTAACGTTGTATAAATATAACTTTCCAAAGATTCTCGAGAAAATTCAAAACGAAACAGTTGCACTTGTAACCACAGAGATAAAGTTTAATTAAAATAATGAACCCTTAAAAGAAGAAAAAAAAAGATTTATTAAGAAAGTAGATGAACTTTCAACAAATTTGTTGAATTTTCAATAAAAAATATGAATTTCAAAAGAAAAGTGTGAGAATTGATTGATGATTAATGAATAATTTCAATTAATATTAATAAATGATGATTAATGTAAGATTTGAATTTTAAAGCAAACAAACTACTTTAGATTGCAAGCATTGTATTTTAGATTTTCATTTTTTCCATTTGGTGGTGTAAAGGAGTATCTTTTAGAATAATTACTTCATAATGCCTTTTTACTCTTTGTCGGGCACTCATTTCAAATTCCTCGATAATTTTATCGTTCAATGGAGTTACATTCGAATTGGACATGTTTATTTTCACAAGTCTACGTTCACCGTCACCAAAAATTTCAAATATTCCAGTAAGAAAATCTCTATCCTCCAATATTGCAATGACTTCACCATCGGATGTTGATAACACAATTTGTTCCCCAGATGGCACAGGCTCATATATATGTCTTCTTCTTTGGGTCAAAAGTAGCTTACTTCTAGGAAACGTGTATTTGCGAAGTTCGAATGTCTGGTGTAGATTTCTATAGGAAATAAGCCGAATAGATTCCAGGTGTTCAAGTCCAAATCCAGGTCCGACAGGAGAAGGAATCCTTATATGTGAGGCTATGGAACTGGAAGAAGGATCAAGCCTAGCAGGAGATCTGGCACGCGGAGGAGATTTGGGAGGAGAAGGAGATTTGGAAGGAGGAGGAGATATGGAGAGAGGAGGAGATTTGGAGAGAGGAGGAGATTGGGAGAGGGGAGGAGATTTGGAAGGAGAAAGAGGCTTGGTAGGAGGACGATTCAATTCAATAACACTTGGATGATTTCTTTCAGGCGAAGAAGAAGAAGAAGGTCCGCCATGAGGCAAAAGAGGAACACGTTCGTCATCGGGAACAATTTTCGACTGTGAACTTAACTCTGCAAAAAAAAAAAAAGAGAATTACATTTTGTTTAGCTTTGGTAGATTAGACTGTGGCTGGCGTAACATTCATTGCTTTAACAAAAGTTACTGATCCGCGAAGTTGTTTCACATTTTCATTATTTTCATTCACACATTATTGTAAATCATATTACAATAAGTATTCATTATCTTAATAAAACAATGATTGTATAATTTATAAATTTAGGTAAGAACCTAATAAGTACGACATCTTCCAGACTAATAGTTAAAATTTGTTTGAAAAGGAAAATTCGAATCGATTACGTTTCGGAAACACAGCTGTTTTCCCTCATCGGGGGATTCCGTTCAATTTTCTTTTTGTGCGAGTTCCATGTCTTTTAGAAAAAAAAAAAACTTTTTAGGTAGCGCTTTAGAAAGATTTTCATTTGGTATCTATGTTCAATTTTTCTCACAACATATATCATTGTATAGAATTCCTGAAAATAAAAACAAGAATCTAACGATAAAATTTTGACAACCACATTTCTCATTTTTCTTTCCTCTTTTTTATTTTTGTCCAAAGAAACAAATTTTGTTTTTGTTTTGAGCAATTGCAACAGGAGCATTTTGTGGTGATTGTCCAAATTTGATCGTTAGATTCTTGTTTTATTTTCAGCAATTCTATACATTAACTTGAGTATTAGACGTTAAATGGGATTTTGACTTTGATTTTAAACTAATTTAAAATTGTTAAATTTTAACATATATGATTTTGCTAAAAAAAGAATTAAATTGTGTAATGAATAGAAATGCTATTTACAAAGTAATTTTATAGTGGAATATAATTAATAATATTGGCTAAAAGTTAGATTTGCCCAAGAGTAGTAATACCTCTGAATTTTAGTTTGATCGGATGCCATCTTTTGTGATGTGTACAGATTAAAAAATTCAAATAAAAAAAAAGAATCCTATAGGCCGAAAAATGTTGGCGAATTTTTCGTAGGTACAGTTTAACATTAAAAAAGAGACACTGTCATTTAAACAATTTCAGATAAGAAAGGAATATACCACGATTGAAATCAGAATTTAAATGATGAATATTATATTAACCAATAAGATTTGGGTAAATCGCCAATATAAAACAAATTATTCCACATTTTGATTTCTATATACAACCCATACAAATTTCGAAAATTACAAATTTAAAGACTTTACGAAGAATTAAAAATGTTTAAAAAGAATTTGAAAAATTTAAGCGAAGGGTCTAAAGAATATAATCCAAGTCAAAAAATTAAAAGACAGCATTTTTTCTATCGATCTTCCCATCTCAAAATCCTATTTTGTTTTTCGTACACTTTTATTCTTCACATTTAATTATTTCTATTGAATTCTTTTACTTCTGCGGAATTCTTTGAATTCTTTTGCATAATTTTGCATCTGCTGCATTCTTTTGAATTATTTTAATATCCTGGAGGCTAATATATAATATAAATAATATGATACATAAATATAATATGTACGTATAACATAATATATAAATAAATTCTCTAAACTTTTTCGACCTCTTTCATTTATTTAGAGTTTATTGAATTATTTTGTATTCTTTGTATTATTTAAATCGTATTCAACTCCTGGAATTATGTTAAATTCAAAAAATTGACAGTTGCAAAAATTAGTGATTATTGGAATCCTCTTGCCTTCTTTCAAATTATTTTATTAATTTTATAATTTTTCGGATTTAATTACTATAATGCATTTTTTATTATTTTTAAGCCAGACTTACCAGTTTAATTTTAAAACAGAAAAGATGGATTGTTAACCAAATAGTTAAGTTTTCAACAAAAAAAAAAAAAGACTTTTCCATCAGGAAGATGAACGATCTCTCAAAAAAGATGTATTTTGAAGCCAGAAAAAAGGACTTTTTTACAATGCACTTTAACTTTAAACCTATTAGTTAAATTTTTCCATCGAAAAAGAATTGTGATTATGAATTCTCTTTTGTTAAAGCTCCTTTGGCTTTAACGAACAGATTCTCATTAAGTGTCTCGTGAGAAAAAAAGGTTAAAAGCTAATTTTCAGAAATAAATTGAAAACAATTTTGTTATTAAACATTTTATTGTGTCTCATGTCTTTTTTCCAAAAATTTAATTTGTTCATTTGTGATGTAATATTTCACGATTAAAACAAAAACTACGCGTCATATCCAAAAATTATTCATATCAAATTTGTAGCTCTTTTTTTTCGTGAACAACTTTTGCATATTTAATTTTTTCGCAGTTTGCGTCGTTTGTCGTTTATATTTCTCATATCGTGCGTTATTTGGCTGGAAATGTTCATTTTCGTTTGTTTTTTTGAATTGTGAAAATGCTACAACTCTGATAGTTTTCTTTTCATCGAAAAAAGTCGTGAAGATGAATTGTTCGACTTTCCGTGTACTAAAAATAGCCGCACATACTATTTTTTAAATAAAAAAAAAATTCTCAAAAATATTGAAAATGCTATAACATTTTGAATTTGTATTCAAAATAGCTCGCTGAAGAGCTAGTCCCTTTGATTCTGGCCTCAAACAAGTGTGCCGAAGCTCAATCCAATCTGATTATTTTTTCGAAAGTTATCGAGCCTACAAACTACAAACTACAGACTAGAGAAAGACTACAGACGGACAGACGGACTTATAGACGCCTCCGAAAAATCGTTTTTCCTGACTCAGGGGGTCTCAAAAAATGAAGATTTGATGCAAACCGACTAAGTCAAATTTTGCATCAAACCAATACTGTTACCGACGGACGACCCCATCTACCTGAGTCCCGAACAGGTCGCTTTTATTGTGAACAAACTCCGAGAAGTCTCTGTAAACCAGAGGTCGGCAGCGAGGGAAAATTTCTCAAGTCCAGCTCTTTTAGCACGTGTGAACCGCTCGCTGCGTCTCTCCCACCAAGAGTCTCTACTCCACTCTAAGAGTTCGGGGTGGTGGTAAATTCTATTATATGACGTCACAATTT
>CAKNYM010044339.1:0-32920 GCA_932195095.1 Andricus curvator | reverse complement strand
TATTACGTCACAATTTACCACCACCCCGAACTCTTAGAGTGGAGTAGAGACTCTTGGTGGGAGAGACGCAGCGAGAGGTCCACACGTGCTAAAAGAGCTGGACTTGAGAAATTTCCCCTCGCTGCCGACCTCTGCTGTAAACGATGCAATGTAATTAAGGGAAAGCATTATTATTGCCCGCATTGTGACCGTATGGGGTCAAAAAGTGTAGCGTACAGTTGGGTGGTATTTTCGGGTCAGAGATAGTCCCGTCTTCGAGGCGCGCGGTTGTGTTGTGATCGCGCGGAGACCGACAGTGGTGTAGTGGTCGTGCCCAGTGCTCCCAACGCGGGCACCTTGCACTACTGCGCATGCGATGCTTAAGGCGCTTCATTGGCTGCCGTTCGCGCACTTATTCGAAATATTAAAAAACACCATTTTTTAATTTATTATTAATAATCAAAAATGATGTTTTTAACATGTTCAAGTGGTACGTGGGTGGTTTTTAATATATTCTGATCATTAGGTTTTAAATATATATATATATATATATATATATATATATGTATTACATTAAATAACATGATATTTTTTATTTACTGAATACTCATTTTATTTTTCAACATTATGCTTAGAATATATTCAAAACCACCCACGTACCACTTGAACATGTTAAAATAGAATTATTCTTAATTATTAACAATAAATAAAAAAAATTGTATTTTTAACATTTCAAACAAGCGCGTGAACGGCAGCCAATGGAACGCCTTATGCATCGCATGCGCAGTAGTGCAAGGTGCCCGCGTTGGGAGCACTGGTCGTGCCTCCCGTGGACGACGGCAGTGTGTGTGGTGGGGTGCCCGACGGGGTGTTATGGTCGCGCGATGGCCTAAGGTTGTAAACGTCGATTGTCGACGTTCTAGTTTTGAGCTGTTGACAGCATTGCTTTTTGGGATGGATGGAGAGAAAAGGGATCCCGATCTCCAAGGAATGCCCTGAAGGAGGAGGTTAGACGAGACCAAAGGTCCCGAAGTGTGCCTCCAGAGGTGTGACGAGACCGGAGGTCCCGAAGTGTACCTATAATGACGGAAGAAGGGGTGAAGGATATCGCGATTAGGGAGGACCTAGTAATCCTAGTAATCCCCGCTTCTCATTCGACTTACGACAGCGGAACCGTCCCGGTCGGCATGAGGATGTAAACATCATTTTTTTTCGATGTTATAACAAAAAATTAGTTTCGTCCTTTGCCACAACATGAAATTCCTAGAATTCTACAAAAACGGTTTAGCGAAATTCTCGTTTTTTTGCAAAGTGGACAGTGCTGACTGCTAAATAGTGATAAAATAATTTAGTTTCAAAACAGCAGCAATTATTTCAACAAATTTAACTTAACAATTACTCTATACCTACAGAATTGAAAGTCATAGTACTTTCCCGATCGTGGAGCCAACCATCCGCCAGTACTGTGCGAACTGCCGCTTATCTGTACTCGTGACCAGTACTGGGCCAGTACTGCGCCGGTGGTGAACTCCGGCGGACTACTGAATTTTCTACCTGAGTTTATTTTTATTTTATCGCTTTTTTCTTACGCAAAAGACACTTTATTTCCTTTCTGAATCAAAATGGTTAAAACTTAACTGATTACTAGTGCAATTTAAATGCTACTAAAGATTACTGAATCAGCACAAAAAATAATGAAAAATTAAAAATTCTATTCTGCGGTCAAACTATGCAAAGTATGAAAAAGACGGATTGATGAATTTTTACACCCAAAAAAGATCAACAAATTTTTTATTACTCACTTTTTGAAAAAACGCGTAGTTATTGTTTAATTCTTAAAAAATAACATTATTAATAAAAAAATTTAATTTTTGGACAAGCGACGAAAGGTACGAAAAAAAATTAATAGACAGAAGTTGTACACCAAAAAATATGTATAAATTTGTTATTAATCATTTTTTGATGGAATGCGTAGTTTTTGTTTTAATCGTAAAAAACAAAACTAAAAATAAAAAAATTTAATTTTTGGACAAACAACAAGTTATGAAAAAATTAAAATAAAAAGGTGTTCACTCGAAAAAGATCTACAAATTTGTTATTAATTATTTTTCGATAGGATTCGTATTTTTACATTCTCGTCAGAAGAGGTAAGATTTGTGTAAAATTTGACCCCCCCCCCACCCTGTTTTTGTCAAATGTCCAAGTTATAAGACTCACTGAACCCGAAAACAGGTTTTCAGAAAAGTGTCTGCCTGTATGTCTGCATTTAGGTCTGTATGTCGGTATGTATCTCTCTATGTTTGTCTTTGAGCACGATAACTTTTGAAAAAATTAATCTATCAGATTGACCTTTGGCACACTCTTTTAGTGTCAGAAACTGAATTTCAAGTTCGTTAGCTAGCTATTTTGAATAAAAATTCAAAAAGTTAGAGCAGTTTGAAAATTTTTTAGACCATTTTTTTCAAGATTTAAAAATTCTATGTGCGGTTATTCATATCACTCGAAAAATCGAACAATTTGTAGTTTGTATTTGTAGATTTCAGTAATTTGTAGTTTAGACAACAATGCGTAGTTTTTGTTTTAATCGTGAAAAATAACAGTGAAGTTTTTTTTCAAATTGTTAAAAACGACACAAGGTAAAAAAAATTAATGAACAAAAGTTTGTCACCCAAAAAAGATCTACAATTTTTGTTTTCATTATGTTTTGGCAGGATGCGCATTTCTTGTTTGAATCGTAAAAAATAACATTGAAAATAAGTAAATTAATTTTTTGGAAAAACGACACAAGGTGCGATAAAATGTCAATCAAAAAAATTGTTTTTCTTATAGGATGTGCAATTTTTCTGATTATGAAAACAAGCCAATGAAAATACATTTGCTTCAATATCAATGCATATTATCGATTGTTATAATATAAATTTATCGAAATTATACATTTTTTAGGGTAGCTGAGAATAAAAATTAATACAAAATAATGTACAAATATTAAAGTAATCATGAAAAATAATAATTGTACTTTATTATTAGAGTAAATCTAGTGCGAAGCACGAGATACGTGATAAGAATGTGTTCGTTAAAGCCGGAGGAGCTTTAACAAAAGAGAATTCACAATCACCAAATGAAAGTTGTCGATGCTTTCACCTTTAATTCTAAAAGGTCTGTGCACAAATATGGGTGAAAAGTTAAAAGTTATAGAAGAAGCTGCAACTATCTAGTAATAATAAAGAAGAAGATAGTTACAAACAATAATAATTTGTTTAAACAATAATTTTTGCTAAATTAAATTAATTATTAACTCCTTTCAAGTGAAAAGTAGACAAAAGTCAAGAATACAGCTAAAATGGAGAACAGGGTAGTAGCGAACTTCATTTTCTCAAAATTTAGAGAAAACTGATCAATGGAAAATTTAGTGAGGAACTGAATATTCCGTTGTTTCAAAAGAGTATTCGCACTAGTCGCTATCTCATTTGTTCTTCTAAATTATCTTACGTTACATATTTCTAAAGTAAATTAGAGATGTGGAAACTTTTCTCTCAGATATTTGTATTTCGTACAATGAGAAAAAAAAATCTTGAATCGAAGAATATTTACTTGATTTAAAGGAATACAGAATACGTCGCATAAAAATTTCATCAATACAAAGTATTTTATGTTATTCTAACCAAAAGTATGAAATTATTTTTCTTCGTCCCCTAGCCGAAAGTACGTCTTTCCGGCCGTATTTCTGTCCGGGAACAGTGGCTTTTGCGGCCTGCTAGAGTTAACGCGATCTCTGATTGGCTGCGAGATTTTTGTGGCTCGCTAACGTAGCAACCTGAAATAGCAACGCTCAGTATTGTGTTATTATGTACTTAGCCTCTGAAAAATATTTATCTTGACAGGTGAATGGAAAAAAGCGTCGGTGAGTTCAACCTCAAAACTGATCGTTGAACGTTATTGTTTATTATTATTATTGCATTTTTTTTTTTTTTGAAATTTTAATTATTATTTGAAATGGTCGACTCCTCATCTGAAGGTTTTGCGGACGAGGAAGAAGTATTACTAAAAAATAAAAAAAATGTGTTTTTGATACCGCCCCGACCAGCAAAACCTCGGCTCCGCCTCGGCTTTGAAAAAGTCGGGCGGGCGACCGAATACCATGCATCCGCTCAGCTGACCCGAGAGCAGCAGCGGCACTACGCGAGGTGGCGCGCGTGCTGAAGCAGGCCACAAAAGAAAAAGCATCCGAGTTAGCAGCCGACAACGCATTTTATTAATTAAAATTAATTATTAAACGTACTTTCGGCTGGGGATGAAGAAAAATAGTATACGACACACGGCCAGAAATCTTGGATGCCCTGGCGTGCGTGATATGAGGCCTCGGCGTCGCCTCGGCCTTCATATCACACACGCCCGGAAATCCAACTTTCTGGCCTTGGGTCGTAATATACTATTTGCAAATAATATTTATTAGCAATATTATACGCGCATTACAGCGCGAAGTAAACATTGCATTGTCAATCAATCAAGTACAAACATAAAACAATATTACTATGATTGCAAGTTTAAATTATACAGTTTAATCACTGAAAAAGAAATTCAGTGTCTACATGGTTTTATTTTATCGCAATTTTTTTCCCCAGAATAACTTGAAAAGGAGTCGGGTGAATAAGAAAGCTAATTTAAAAATATTCAGTTAATAATGCTTTTTTTGAAATCTTTAAATTCTTAACATTTCATAGATGTGAATTTTTAATTTCAAAAGCTATAAATATGATATCGTACCATTTTTCAGCAATTCAAGTTAAAAGATTTTTAACTCTCAATGATCTAAATTTGGAAATGGTTGACTGTTAGTTTGTAAAAGAACGTAAATTTAAATTTTAAATGTGTGGTATGGTTGAAAGTACATTTTTTTTTGTGGAAAATTTTTCAGTTGAAACTTCAACTATTGAATATTTAAAAGTTGAATTTCGTAGAAAATTCGTCTGTTGATAATTCAATTGTTGAATTTTGTAGCAAATTCGTCTCGGGAAAATTGAGCTGTTGAATTTTTAACGAAGGAGAATTATTTTCTGCCAAAGGAGATGAAATTTCAACGAAGTAGATAAATTCTTTACAAAATAGTTGAAATATCAACTGAAAAAGAATACATTTTTCTAGCAAAAGCGAAATACTTAAATTTTCATTAAAAAAAAAATTAATTAAAAAAAAATTCGACAGAATGCATGAATTTTAAACTAAATAAGTAGTAGAATTCTGCCGTCCAAGATAAAAAGATACGTAAGTGACTTTGCGATTTAGGGTTATTCTCGTATACCAAACAATCGGAAACTCGAACTAAACGACAATGTCACTTACGTATCTTGTTCCTTTGGACGGCAGAATTTTATACTAAAAATGAAAAATTTTCAACAGAATAGTTCAATTTTCAACTCAAAACATTAATATCCAACTAAAATGATGAAGTTTTTACCAACCAAATAAATTTTTAACAAAGTAGTTCAACTTTCAACCAAGTTCTAAAAAAGGCATTGGAAGTTTGGAACGTTACTCTAAAAATATGCAGTTATTCATACTTTTTGAAAATTTTCCATCTTTACGTTTTGAAAGATATGAATTTAAAATTTTAAAGAATATACATTTATATTGTACTATTTTTCAGCAAATTAAATTCAAAAATTTTTTTATTCAAACCCTCTAAATTTGAATATTGGGGATCCAAGAACAAATGATAACGTAGACAGACTAGTTATCTTATGCTTAAAAAAGGGCTTACTTATTACAAATACTTGATTTCGGCATAAAATTATCCACATGTGCACCTGGTGTAGAGGAGATAGCCACAGTATAATTGACTTTGTTATTGCGGATGAAAGACTAAGAGAACTAGTAAAAGATACAAGAGTCATGAGGGGTTCTGAATGCAATACTGATCATTACCCCTAGTCTCCAAAATAAACTTAGCTCAGGGATGGAGAATAACGAGAACCAAAAAAACGAAACAAACGCAAATCAAGATTGAGAATCTACAGAAACCGGAAGTGCAAATAGTTTTTCAAAGTAGGATAAATGAACGTATAGATGAGGCAACATGTAAGGCGCTAATAAACAATAAAGATAAAGAGGGCGCATCGGCTATGATCCAGGATGTCATTCTTAGGAGCGCGACTTTAGTGTGTGGTACTGCAGTTGTAGGAAGAATGTCTGGTGATGCATGGTGGAATGATGAAATTCAGGCAGCCACCAAAGAAAATAAAGAAGCGTATAACAGAAAGTTGAACATCACAGGCCTTAGCGATGAGGAGAGAAATAGATTTGAAATTGATTACAGACACAGAAAGAGGAAAGTAAAACTACAAGTCAAGGGAAGTAAAGATAAAATCAAAACAGAAGAAGAGAAGAATATGGAAAACGATTTAAAAGGAATAGTCCATTCAATGAAGGATTTAAAAAATGAATTCGGAAAAGTAGAATTTTTTTCACAGATACGTTGGGGATGACTTTATAAAGATACTGTAAAAAGTCCCCAACCATATGTGAACGGCAATGGCCGCCATGATGGAAAGTGTTAACAATAACATGTTTTTTAAAATAACTCGAGAACGGTTGATTTTAGGTCGAAAATGGTTATGTTAAAAAATATTCACAATTTTATAGTGTACAAGAAAGGTTCTGAAAGTTATAGACGTATTGTCAACTTTTACGCTATAAAATTGGATTAACTGCACAATTGTGCGATTTCTGAACAAATACAGTAAAACTGAAAATATCCTGGAAAGAACTTCGGAAATAGATCAGTTGAAATAGATCAGTTTGAAACGACACGATGACAACAAATTCGTTTTTGCTACATTTTTACATTTCCTTACAAAATCAATTTTTCAAAATAAAAAATGTCTTCGCATTTTTCCATGAATCTTATAAGAAAATTTTGATAATCTTAAAACATTAAAAAAATCCTTACAAACGTTCCATATTTTATGTCAAATCTTTAAAAATTTACTCTTTGTTTTAAATTGTTGGGAATATTTTCAAATTCTGAACAATTTGTCCATTTTGTTCAACACTTTGAAATATTATTCGAAAAGATTAACATTTTTCCTACCATTGAACGATATCTTACAAAATAATTCTTCCAATCTTCCTGATTTTTCTTACAATTTTCGAAATCTTGTGAAATGTTTTAGAATCGTTTTAAATATTTTCTGACAATAAGTCTTTAAAAAGTTGAAAGTCGTTCAAAATTTGTATACAACTCTTCATAAAATTCCTGTATTCTGTTGAAACATTTAAATTAAAACAGTGTGTTGTGCAGTTTTACAAATCTTTTGTAATTTCAAATTATTTTTGATTCTTTTGTAGAATTGTAATCCAATGACATATATCTTGAACTTACTGGAATTGAAAAAAAAATTATTACCTACAGCAGACAAAAATTTTGCAGTAAAATCTTCGAAATTCGTTTTTTTGAAATTGCAGGAAATAATTCGAAATCTTTTAATTTCTTCTTCAATTTTCTGTTTAAAATAATTTTCTCCCAAAGAACAATCATTTGAAATTGTCTCCGGAATCTGAAGAAATTTTTTGTCGTTTTTATGTAACCTTTCGAAATTCTCAAGTACCTTCCTTTTTCTCGTAATATGCAAAAATGTACATTTCCTTTCAAATTTAAATTAATTGCTTCTAAAGTAAGCTTTGAGTTTACTTTAAAAGCGTTTTTTTCCTCTTCAAGGAATTCAGTAATCCTACCATATTTTCAAATACTAGCAAATTGAAAAAAAATTCTCACAATCCTCCACATTATTTTTCGACACATTCTGAAAACTTCACAAAATTAACTTAATATTTTTAAATGTTCCCACAAAATCTTGTTCTCGGCATCGGTACTTGTTTCCTCACCGGCAAGTTAAAAAAAAACCGGTATAAGATGAATGTTACAACTCTTTCATCCGGTATGGGGTTCCATTAATATTTATATCAATATGTGTTCAAACAGTTTTGCATGGCAGTGTTTTTTGAAGTAAGTACTGAAATGAAAAAGGTATTGCTAAATTCTTACCTCTTACAAGTTGTCGTTAATTTTGTGCTCGTCTTGGCTTCTTCTCTGCAGATGGAAGTGATTCTTCTAAAAAATTCAAGGCATCGGAGCTGAAACTAGCATGGCGAGAGAATTGCGTATCATCTGCAGTATTTTTCATACTATCCATCCTGAGAGGCTAATTATATTCTTCATTGGACGTTTTCGGCAGTCTCGTCATTTTCGGCACTTTCATCATTCTCATAAATGTCGTTATTATCAGGATTTTCGTCATCTTCGTCCAAGCGATTCGAGCTTGGACAGCTGTCACTTTGACAATAAGAACACAGTTTTGAGCACTTCAATCCGACTTTGCGACATCCGCAACTTGTAGTACACCCTTTTGTGCACTTACATGAAATTGTCTTCAGAATATCATCAGGCGCAGGAGATTCTAATGTTTGAACTGGTTGTAAAACATTTCCGTTCAATTTCCAACCCCAGTCAGTGGGATTTTTTTTTCACATCCACGCCAAGACTGCACTTCGTGGTAGACCCGATAGCTGTGTTGCCGGGAGGCTCCTTCTGAAGGTGGAAGTGTGGCGAGGTTGCAGTTATTCTTTGAAACAAGTTGTAGAAAACAGTGATAACGAAGCTTGTTTAAAGAAGTGTTCGCTGAAGCACCATACAAAACTGAGAAGAATTTCTGCCCGGCTTCAAATACTGCATCTTGTGACGATTGATCTTTGTTAAAAACTGTTACGACATCTTTCAAATCTTCGCATTGTCCCAAGAGTTTTACAATTTTTAATTTTCCCTTTTGAAAGAGAGCAGATGTTGTGTCACATCCGCTGAACGCGTGCAAGAATAGTATGCTGTCTTTCAGCAGTGAGTGATGATCTTGAATCACAGTAGGTGAGTATATTTCCTTGCCAACTTTACCTCTTCCTGGCTTCAAAAAATAAATATCTTTGTTTGGTTGGGCCAATTGTGCAATGAGGAGAACTAGCAGATCGACATCTTCACCAATGACGACTACCCGATTTGCGGAACTTTCCATAGCTTCTTTAACAATCAGAGCGTCAGCATCGTCCTTAGCAACATGGACCTTCAACTGATGTGCTTCTTACGTCGTTTGTAACGTACGTATAAGACGAATTTTGTTATTATCATTTGAAAGAAACTTCTCTTGACCGACTGAAACAACGGTGTCTTGTCCGAAACGAAAGTCTACGCAAAATTTCTTCAAGCAATGATGTTGGCGCTCTGCACTTTTAGTATTGATGGCACTTTCCTCATATCCATCGAACACTACTACAATATTGTTTCCAGAATGCTTTTTGATAAATTGAGTGTACGCTTCGCAAATGTCTCCAAATGTTTGTCGCTGCTGCCAAGTACATCGATGTAATAGAAATCCTCCATCTACTACGTAAAAATAAGAATCGTCCAAACAGAGGTCCTCCAATTTTGTCCATTCAAACATTTTGTACAGAGCAGCCTTTGCAGTTTTTCTCATCCCATTGTTATCAAATAAAGACAGGGGATATCGAGAAAGCTCGTATTCTAAGTATTTTGCAAGCTCTTGATCAGTTCGCTTTATAATAGCTATTCTGGCGAATAGCAGGAGCGGGTCAATCGGTATAAATGTTCCATTAGGTTTTATTAAAGAGCTCATAGTGTCCAAGGAAACCACCTTATCTGAACGCTTTAGTTTTACTTCATGGCATTTTTTCCTACTACGTTCTGCATTGCAGTAATACAAACTGCAAATGCATTGAAGCAGTTGACTTTCTCATTACCAACGATGCCTATTGCAATAGACATTATTTCTTTGCATTCTGGAAAAGATGGATGCAACTGGAAAAATTCATAAACTTTTGAACAGTCTTCGTCATTTCTTTGCATACGAGTTTCTCCAGCATCTACATGCTGTTCTGAAGAAGTAAACGATACACCAGCATATTCCTCAATCGAATCACAGACAGAGCTTACTGCTGGCATTGAAAAAATCCATTTATTCGAGACACTGTCCGTCATTCCTCTACCGTGCGTCAATTTGCCAAAACTTTGATGTAAACCCCCTTTTGTTAGTGTGTGAGGGGTGAACAATCAACTGGGAGGATGTTGGCTCGGCCCGTCAGTTAACGTTGCCCATCCATTTAGCGTCGGCCGGAAGAAAGGCGGGCGCTGGATGGGCGCAGGGCGGGCGGACGAACCGCGTGAAGAAAGTTGGTGGTAGGTCGGCGTCCCGAGCTGGAAGCGTCGATCCCCGTCGTCATCAGGTTGGGATGGGGTTTAGAGGCCGAGGTTGCGGCGAGGTACTTTTGGGGTTAGGCGAGGACGTTTGGAAGGTGGAGAAGGAGGGGAGAAGAGGAAATCGTCTGCGTGGAGGAGCAATACGTCGTCAGTGGAGGAAGCGGGTCTTTTGGGAGTCACGGGAAGGCTGTGCTGGAACCATTTGCCAGGAGTGGGTGGCAAAGGGCCTGGAGGGGTGTGAGGGACGAGGAGGTTAAAAGGTTGAGATTCGGTCCTCGAGGTGGGTCGGCGCCTCGGTACCGGGAGGTCCGTATTCAGATCCTTCCCAGGAGTCGGCGGGACGTCACGTCGAGAAATGAATGGTTCCAGGTCGTCGTAACGTCCGGAGAAATCCAGGCGGTCCGACGACGAGGAAGAAGTGGGAGGAGGAGGAACTCGGACGTATTTTACCCGTGAGCGAGGAGATAGGGTGCGGGAGGTGCTCACGAGGAGGATCGGGTGAGGTTCGCAGGAAGGAGGGTGAGGGAGAGGGGTAGTGGTCGAGGATTGACCGGAGACATGGGAAGGAGTAGAAGGAGGCGGTAGGAGAAGGGAAGCTTGGAAACGGCGAAGCCGGGTGGTTTGGTTGGGACGGGGGCGATTTCGTTTTCGTCCTCCAGGCATACGGATGGTTATGAAGTTCCTGAAGGAGGAGGAATTTGGAAAAAGGCGGAAGAAAAAAATAAGAGAGAGGGAGAGTACGTTGGGGCCCGGAAGCACCACAACGCGAGAAAGAGAGAAGAGAGGGTGCTGGGGCCACGAAAGCACCACAGCAAACCTGCGTGCAAACCTGCGTTTGCCGAATTCGGATATTTCGATTTTAAAAGAAAATGATAATTATGCCTGTTAATTTTGAAATTTAAAATATATACGATGATAGGGAGACCTAATTTAATGTCTAATCAGTGTTCAAGGAAGGTTTTTACTGTCAGGAATAAAAATGATAAATATTTAAAACAATTCGTGAAGCGAATAAACGTAGAGGCAACGTTGCTTGCGCTGAGCTCCCCTGTGTTTCGCCGGCACGTTGGAGTGAGAGAGACAGCGCGAAGGCCGCGTCACTGGCGTACGTGACGAGCGGGCCGTTCTCGTGTCGAGCACGGCGTTAGCACGTGATCGGTAAATCCCGGCGGCCAGCTGTCGAGTGAGTCACTTGAGTGTACGTGACCGGCACAATAGATTTGTCGGCTATTAGCCGATTTCGGGGTCTTAATGGCCCGTGTTTGTTGACTCACTCAATGGGAGAAAGCAAGCTCGTTTTTGTCAACACAGATGTTAACGAATAGGGTAAAATTTTCCACTCAAGCTTGGCCAAAACTTGAGCTGGGAACTTAAGTTATCCCTTCGTTAAATCAGTGGTTGTCAAATCAACTTTAGGCCCACTGGCCTATAACAACTTTTCAACGTTTTCATTAAAGTTGTTTCAATTATCATATCCGAGAATCGGCCAGCCCAGAATCTATCAGATAATCTGGTCGTAAATTTCCCTTCGTCTGTAAACTCTCTGTACTCTGTGACGTCCATCTTCTGTTCAAGATTCAACATATCTTGCAGATACAGTTGACTTGCTTTTGCGTAGGGTAGATGACCAGCAGCATGCAAGTACGGAATCATGTTTCCTACACATTGTCAGTGCAAATTTAAATTTCTGGTTCTTTCCGTTTCAATGAATCTTCTTACCGTCGTGAACATTTCGAAATACTGGATCCACAATTTAGATGTGGAGCTGTTATCTGCTAAAACGGCGAGTTCATTGACTAATTTTGCGGATATTCCCTTTAAGATGGTATCATTCTTCGTTGATGGAAAATGAAGAGTAGTTTCCTCAAAGTCTCTTGAGTAAATCATGAACATGGGAGATGTCTTGGGAAGAAATGTCAAGTCTGGAAAGCTAAATTTTAGCTAAAGCTAAGTAAATCAAAGAATGTCCTTGCATGGCCCGCGAGTACGAGTGTCCAGTCAACATTTTGTCAACGATTCCTGGTGCGTATATGAGACACAATACATCTTTCAGGCCACTTTCGGCCATAATGACTCCGATACAACCAAGAAAATACATCAATAGGTGAAAACCTCCGAGTCTCACAACAATTCTTGACAGTAGTGGATCTTCTTTCATTGCTGCAGTTATGTCTTTTGCTTTCATATATAGAGGGTGGTCAAACGTAACAAAAGTCGTTTTTCGGCTGATGTCTTCATCCTTTTTGTTTGTTGACCACCAGGCTGTTAATATTGTGTCGTAATTTCTAGAAGGTTGATTCACGAATGGAAGGTATAAAACCCGCGAATACTCGAAAGGCTCTTTTTCTGTTAGCTTTTGCATAAATCCATTCCAACCAGGAACTCTTGGAACATTGAAGAATTTTCCACACATCCACAGCAAGTCAGTAGGTGATGGTGTCTGGATACATTCTTGAGAAGAAATAAAATTTTGCAGGTCTATCATGACGATCTCTCTTAATCCCCTTCCGTCCGATTTGTCAAAATGTTGTATAGGAAACTTACTTATTTCTGATATCTCCTTAGATGTTGGTAGTGATTTTAATTTTGGTATTGGTATGCATTGTACAATACCCATAATATGAATGGTATTATATCCATCCGCGGTTATCGAATTAACATCCGCATTGTCACCGCTAAACTGAGTGGAAGTACCCTCTGCTATTTTCACTTCTTCAGCAGATAATGAAGACGTTTCGAAGTGACTGCATCTTGATAAGAAGAACATAACCCTAGATTGGATAAAAGATTTAGAATGTTTTTGGACTCAAATTTCCTATGCAAAAGTACTGCGACGCCCAACTGCAATGGGGAAATAAATGATCGTGGCCTCACAGCTGCCATTATAGCATGGGCGATTGTTTTACACTTTTTTCCTAATACTGTCACCTTTCCTTCTTTTCATGATGAGCGCTGTTAAGAAAGCCATCAATCTTTCTCGAATGGCTGTCCTTACATCACTAGTGAATTCACCACATGCTGGATACACAGCAGTTTCAAATTCCTTCGATTTAATATCTTCTAAAAGAATTTGCGCAGCCGCCAAAGCAATCCGTTCCTTTTCGTCAGCCTCATTTGCACATTTTCCCTTGTACCACGATTCTGTTAAAATTTTTCGACCAACATTCAGAAAGCAGATGTTTGCTTGCTGGGACTTTGTAACAATAGGGTGTGTGCTCTCATAACCTCCAAAGTTGTAAAATTAGCCTAAGTTTCGACAGTGCTATTCTCCCCTTTTTCGTAACTGGGTATTTAAAATTGAAATGGTAAGATTGTGAGAACTCGTGATTACGTGAAAAGAAAATGTCGACTCGTGTGTGCACAGCACGTTTTGTTCACCTAGATAAATTTGAGCTTTCTTATTATTTAGTAGAAATTTTGGCCTAGGCTTTCTTGATTTATTTTACCAGACCCATTATAAAATGGTGCCCAACCTCTTGAAGTAAATTTAGAATCCTGTAAAATTACAAATCTTTTTTAGAATCTCCGAAATTAAATAAATTTTTTTTTGTTTCGAAAAGCAAATTACAGAATACGAACACATAACTACCTCAATCAGACCAATGATAAAAATAAAATACAATCAGAGGTTATGGGAGATCTCGGTCAAAAGTCTCAAGCACACACTACAACAATAAAATAAAGTCGATAATAATTGGACAAGAGTCACAAATCTGCACACATTTCTCACACGTAAAACAGAATTTGTGAAATGAGAGCAAATTTACCAATTTTGTATAAATAGTGGAAAATTTCGGAATAACTCAAACCAAATTGTAACATTTTCCGACATTTTCGATTATAGCATGGAAAAACTCGAACTATAGTTGAGAAACAAGAGAGCTTCCAAGATTTCACATATTTGGTGGAGAATCTCGGAATAACCCGAAATTATTAGAAAATATATATATATATACACGTATAATACGTATAGTAGTAACGTATATTAATACAAAAACACGTCATTCTGTAAGAAAAATTTGGAGAAAGCAAAAAAACTTGTATAACCTCCAAAATTTTCACAGACTACGCAGAAAATGGTCTCGGCTACCCGAAAACTCACCACGTGGCTGCTATGAGCGCCCATGAATTCACCCTCTCTCTTTCGCTGTATACGCGTTTGTACACACATACACAACCTAGCCCAAACATCGTCAATCTCTTTCTCTGTATAAGTTGTACCTGTTTTTTTCTATTTTCTTGTATGTATTTATTTTCCAGCAGCATACATAGCAATATTCCGAAGCAGGTTTTAAAGTAAAAGAGACCAGGATACACCAGGTAATTATATTCAAAATAATTGAAACAAAGGAATTAAAATTTTCTTTTAGTCTAATTTAACTGGAAAACTAGTTGTTTGGACTTCCTGATGCAAGATTTTGATATTTCTTTCAATTTCGAAATTACGTTTGTTACATTATCGTCTATTTAACCGGGGATCGATTCTGTGTTTATTAACTTTCTCAATTTAATCATAATTGCAGTTGGCTGATTATCGTTAATGATCTTTAATTTACTGAAAATTATAGAATTTTTAGTAATAGTTGTGTTGCAATTTTGAACTTATCTCAATGATATTTATTTTCATTGAGAAATTCGTTCAAATTGCGTTTACTTTCTCCTGTTTAGTAAATTGCAACCAACTATAAACGTTGACTCCAATACTGGTAGGACGTTAAAATTAGCCCTAAACATTTTATAACCAAATTCGAAAGAAAAAATACTACAATTGAGTAAGATTAATTCTCGCAACTAAAAATTTCCCACTCAGTTTTAAATCATAATTTAAAACAAAAAGACAGATTGTGGATTCACTCAAGGGAGAGGTGATTGCGTATTTTAAAATTGTTAGAATTGATTTAGAAAATCACTCTGATATAAAAACAAGGAAGTAGGATTCTCCTCCAATATTAATTCATAAACCAAAATTTCCTTCGTACAACGTGGTCTTTATCGTAAGATAAAGTGCAAAGTCGTCACGAATTATTTTCTGGTTTCATTCATTTTGAAAAGCCAAAACTAAAATTGTCAATTCAAATTTCAGTAGCTGGTGCAACCATGCACAACTAGGTCTTTATCGTGAGATAAAGTGCAAGGTCGTTACAATAAATGTTGCACGCTGTTTAAACCTAGGGTCTTATCGTCTCGCCTTAACGGATCGACGACTCAATTAAAATAGGGATAAAATTTGTAGAATTGTGCACTAATTTTTCCTGAAAATCAAATTAAATGACACTGGGAGTTTTATTAAAAACACAGACATTTTTTGGGAAGGGAAAAAGCCTAGCCTGGCATAAAAAACCCTTTTTTATTTGCATTTGAATGGAGGTTTCATGAATACACTAGTTATTTAACAATTCACGTGGTGTGGTGTTGGCATCACTCGCGCGACCTGAGTTTCGTATGTTTTTGATTTAAGAGGCGCGGCTCTTGTGATAAATTCGGAGGCACGGCTCCTGGTTCGATTTAAGAGGCACGGCTCTTGTAATAGTTTGGAGGCACGGCTCCTGTAACAGAGTTTTGTCACGATAGTGGGTGTTAGATACCGCTCCTTTCTATGAGAGAAAGGTTATGTACGCACGGGAGCTCCACGCGGCACGAGTTGTCGTTAGAGACGAGAGTTAAAGACTGACTTGTTTTCCGTTAGGAGGCGTAGTGACACCAACACCGCTTGCTTCTACGGTGATATTTAAAAATTAAATTTAGGCGCGTAAATTAAATACAAAGAGGGCTGATAATCTTAATTTTAGTGTTGCGCGACGCAACACACGCACTACATTATCATTTATTTAATTTCCTTCTCTAAATGCAAACATGCACAACGAGGTTTCCACAAAACATGGAGTGCAAAGTCGTTACAATCATGCATAAACTAATAAAAAATAAAAAATAAAAATAGATTTCCACAAACTCACTCCTATTATTTTAATTCAAGCAGAATTAAAATAATATCCTTGAAATGTCGTTTGGAATATGTCGAAGGTGAATCCCGATTGATAGCGTCCTTTGAGTAATGCTTTTTCGAATTCAAATGTTCTCTCTCCAATGGCAGGTACAGGTAAATTATTTAAACCAGAAGAACCTCCTTCCTCGCAGAGGGTCGACTAGGAAGTCTCATTGGTACCGATATCGGGATTGATATTTATAAAGTGCATTGGTCCCACGCTACCCCTACTTATTAGACGATGGCGCGCGCAATCGATCGTATGATCGAATGATTTGGTGAATCCTCCCTTCGTTCCACCTACTTGTACACTTATGAGTCAGAGGCGTATCAATATAAATATTCACCCATAGCTTTATGATTTTATTCTAATTATGAAAATAGAACGGAACGTCTCAAGTTAAAGAAAATAAATTTTGAAAATAAATTTTTCAAGAAAAGTAAAACTTAACAAAAATAACCGAGTGTTTCCCATTTCTCCATGAGCTTTGGAATTATTGAGCGAAAAAGAATGGAATTTAAAAATTGTGTTCCTGAAAATGTCTATTTCCTTAAATCTAGTCCTTCGGAATTAAGGCCTGGTCTCTCACTGGGAACTACAAAAATTGAAAATGGCGTTTTTAAAATTAGCGGTGACGGTAAATACACATACAGAATTACAACATATAATAGGCGAATTAGATAATTCCAAAATAATAGAAGCCCTGCATCACTTGGTCACGTGAGTCCGACGTCATCTCCGTCACATCAGTCACAACAGACGTAGAAACCGACGATAAAAATAGGCGACAGCTATCAGAATTAGGCGCGTTCGGGCCGGCCCAAGACTTAGATATCTCGGATCCGGTCACACTGTTGGGCGGAATAGCACACAAGTGGTTCAGGAACCACGAACAAGAGTTTTACAATTCGCGAAAATTAAAAAAAGAGTTCCAATCCCATTTCGGCGATGACGATTACGAAAGACGGGTTAAGGAGCAAATTCAATTTCGGACACAAAGGACGGACGAAACGATAGCCGAATATTTGACAAATATCCAAACGACCGAAATCAGACGGTAAATCGCCGAAAAAGAATCACTCAGCCGCCGTAAAAGAAACTGAAGATGGAATCGGGGCTCTAACTACAGCCGAACCAATTAGGCTCAAAAACAAGAAGCCTAATTCCAAACAAAAGACCGGAAACGTAAAGGACAACGGCCATCAGCTGGCCTTGTCGGAAAGTCCGAAGCAAGGGGGGGGGGGGTCAACAAAGTAATAATACTCCTGTTGAGAACACTGGTCCTAACAGCCCTGCTTGGAAACCGAATAAAACAGTTTGCCGAAACTGCAACCAAAAGGACCACTTCCGAACAGGTTGCGCCACTCCGTGAAACGGGTTTCCTATCAATGCAAAACGGAGGGCTTGACCATTAAGGACTGCCCTAGGTGTTCGGGAAATGGACCAACGAAGTAGTGAAAGCGGTCCCCACTACTCCCAAGGCATTAGAGACCGTTAATAAAAATTCGGAGGACGCACGAAATGAGAAAGAAGGACCACCTTCAACCCAGTTGACCTGAGGAACTATGAAGGCTTTCGTATCCAAAAATTTTGAAACTTAGACACCCACCTTCACTTCGACGCAGACTCGAACTGATAAACCAGAACAAATTAAACTTACGGCGAATTCATGCTTCGGAAACACGAACACGACACATGCGACAATAGACACAGAGAGCTTTAATGGGGTGGGAATGCCGCCGGAACTCAAAATGTCGAACCTTCTAGAATGCCAAAGTATCTGTTTGGTAGACGCAGTTGATGTTCGAGTGGGTTCTTCAGGCCTAGGGCCAAAGAAAATAGTAGTAGAAGCTCACGTTCATAGAGATCCCGTATTAGAAATCCCCAACCATAGGGTTGAAAGTAGACCGAAAAAATTTGATTTTATAGCCGACGACCTAGAGAAAATTAGAGCTATAGGGGAAAGTATATCGGAAGTAGGCCTGATTAGCCTGATTAGTTACTATAGATTCAATTCCATTGGACGCGCTGATTGATAACGGATCATCTCGCGTTGTATTAGGAAAGTCTGGATGGGACAAGTTGGTGAAGGCTTCCGGTAGGCATTTAGATTGTAATAAGAAAACTTGCATGATTATGGCGAACGGTTCTGCCAACATGATTATTGGAAAGGCCAACCAGCCTATACCCATCGAGGGGGTCACGCGAACTTGCGAAGTCAAAGTGGCAAAAAACCTTGACACAGAATTAATATTGGGTCTAGAAGTTGAAGGAAAATTTGACACTATCCCCTAAAACAGTGGCTAGTAGAGAGAAGGGCTGTATTGGTGTAGCGACCCACATCATTATCCACTCGATAGACATCCAGGGCCACGCATCGATGAAAGAACGGTATCGGATAATGTCCAAATAAGTCCAGGAGATCATGGACGAGGAGGTCGATAGGTTACCAAGCAAAGGCGTCATCGCGGAATCATACAGCAAATGGCCGGCACCGATAGTAATGGCCCGTAAGCCTGAAGGCAAGGTGTCTTTCGAAATTGGACTTGAGTGGCGCGTTCAATCAGATACCATTAGAGAAGGAAAGCCAAGCGTACATAGCGTTCACCGTTCCGGGTAGGGAACAATTCGAATTCAAAAGAATGCCATTCGGGCTGACTGGAGCCCCCGTGATTTTTCAGCGACTTATAGATACGGTTATAACCACGGTAATAATACCTACCGTCTTTAGCTACTTAGACGACATTATAGTAGTGACAGAGAGTTTCGAAGAACATCTATATTGGTTAGGAAAAATTCTTGGTCGGTTGGCTGAAGCAAGGTTGGCGATAAATCCTGGTATCGATGGTTCATACCGGAATTTGCGACGATAGCAGAACCTTTGACACGGTTATTCATGACACACGGGAAGTGGCATTGGAGCGATGAACAGTATGAGGCATTTGAACATTTAAAACGCGCCATAACAAAAGCACCAATATTGGCCTAGCAAAGACGGCCATAGGGCTGCGGGGTGCGAAAGCGCTCCTCAGTGCTACCTCTGCGCTGCAGAAGAAGATAAGCCCCGGACAGACCATCAGCCGGGGACGATGAGGTGCAGCGCATTCCGAGAGGCAACCTCGCCGAGGAAGCCTCAAGGATATGTGGTACCACCACACTACTGAGGACGATGCGTCATCCTGGTTTGGGTAAAAGGTCGGATATGCCAAGCAGGCGACACAAGTGGAAAGCTGAAGTACGGCTTACTGGCCCATAACCCATGTCCTTGAAGTAATGCGATAAGCGGTTCCGAGGACATGAGTAGGCAGGAAGAGTAGGTGAGTTTAGTGGGTATTACCGTTTTTAAGTTTGAGTCCCGCACTCAGTGCGTAAATGCATTCTCAGCTCCTCAACAAAAAAGAAAAAAAAATTATGAGAACTACAAGACGGACTTTGTAGCCTTGGTACAGCCTACTCAGCTCGAAAAGAAGTGCTTGATATTTCGCCCGCTTTTCTCCTTCCTTCGTCATTATATTACCATCGTCTGGTGCCGAGAATTCATTCCCGTAAATGATCTTCGTGTTCAGATCTTGGAGGACAATATCAGGCTTTGTAGCACTGATACGTTGAGTGGTGGAGAATGAGAAATTCCAGTAGACCCTACACTGATCATTCTCCACAACGGACTCGAGTTCCCCCTAGGCGTATGGCAAAATGGGCAATAGATCAACACCATAGATGGATGGGATGTTCTCGGTTTCAGAAAGTAGTAGAAATACGAGCTAGATGTTGGTGCGTAGAAGTGAACTTCTTACACCAAAGGATGTTGATATTATCTGGACCGCCTTCATCTAGCTGATAGGTATCTACATATACTTGCTCCGAGAAGACTTGAATCTCTTTTCGACTAGGCGGATTTTTAACAGCGCATGACGTTTTATTGAACAGACGGGAAGGATGAGTAGAAAAGGTGGAATTTTCCTGAATCAACTGTACTCGCCGTTGAAGGCGCTCTCTTGCTGTTGCAAGAGATCTTATCTTTTGCGTCCAGTGCTGCTTGATGGTCAATAGTTTACACTTGTTCAGCATGTGATTTGCTTTCCTTAAGTTTCGAGCAAGTGCCCTAACTTTTGGAGTGAATTTTTTATTTAATGTTAGGTAGATAATCCAGCACTGAACATTTGATGCATGCCGTCTCGCCGTTTTAATTTTAAACTGAAGCTATGCAATACGCTCGCAAGTCTTACTTAGGCGTACTGAAGTATCGTTAATTCTATTGTCGCTAAGCAGGGAGAACATTTTTAGGGAGCAAATCGGGGAGAGCAGTATTAGCTTCAGCTAATTTGTCCATCATGTGAAATACTTTTTGGTGGATTTTTGTTCTCCTACTTCTCATGTTGGCATTATCGGGTATCTGCAAAGGTGGTCTTGCTGGAACGGGTGGTATGTTCGCTGGAGGATGTTGCTCTTCTAGATAAAGAGCTTCATATCCGTTTTTGCGCAAAAAGGATACCTGATATCTTAAATACTGAGGCGTTTTATGAGCACATTCCGGGTGCATATTGACCTGAATATGAATGAATATTGACATGAATCCTCTTCGCGCTGGTGAGCTTTTTTGCGTTTCTCCGGTGCCAGTGCCTGGTCGTCGCCTTGATTCGGTCCTGTTGCCACTCCCAACTGCACCATGGCCTCCATCCGAGAGAGGCCTATTGTGGGTGGTAGTACGCGATACTGGTGACGTAATCGCATAATTCGTTGCATTGGGGTGTTAGCCCAATGCAACGTGGCTAACTGTAAGAGCCGGAGTTCTCGGGCAATGGGGTCGCCACATCTCTACGCCACTATATTATTTTATTATATTATTATTATTATTATACCATTGAGCCTTTTCCCTTTTGGGGTAAGCATGACATACTCGGTGGGGAAGGGAGTTATGTGGGAAAGGTGTATAGATTTTAAGATTGATCTAGAATTCCCGTGTTATTCATTTAAATAACACGTTCGTTCCGCAACACTGCTCACACCCAGGTTGCCCATCAGTCTCTCTAGCGATCACCCAAGTGAAGGGCCTCACAAAGTCCTCATGTAAAGCTCTCCACAAGGGCCCATTAGTATCCAAGGTCTTTTTCTTCAGACTGCATTCACTCCACTGTCACTCTTTTTATAAACTATTTGTCGCCAGAATTTTCTGTCCTGGCATACCTCTCTAGCTTCGTTGACGTCCATGCGTTTTTTCATGCAAGCTCTTGTGTTTTTGGGGCGTTTTATGTCTCTTCGAATTAGGTTCTTATTTACACATTCTAACCTTTCTTCCCGCGGTTTGCCTCTGGGCATACGGCCATTTACTTTACCTTGATACACTTGTTTCGTTAGTCGTTCATCTTTCATTCTCTCAACATGTCCAAACCATCTCAAAGAATTTCTATAACATATGTCAACTAGTGTCTCCTCTACACCACATTCTTTGAGTATTATCTCATTACTCACTTTGTCCACCAGCATATATTAATTTTATTGCTTGTAGGAGCCATCCATTGACTCCGTATTCGTTCCGGACTTCCCAAAGTTCACTTCTACTCACCTCGTCAAATGCTTTTTCTAGGCCAACAAATGCACAGAAAACTTTTTTCCTTACTCTGAAACTTTTTTCTGTGAACTGTAATAAGCTAAATATTTGATACGTACATGATCACCCTAGCATAAATCCCTTTCCTTTGTATATTGGTGCGATCATCGCTTTTTCCAGTCATCTGAAACTTCTCCCATCTCGATACATAAATTTATCAATTCGCACAATCTGTGAGTTATTTAGTCGACAATATATTGTTAAAATCTGCTTGATTACGTAGTTTCTGAAAATATGTAGCTCCGTTGCACCAAAAATTTATGTTTGTATCTAAAACAGTCGCATTTAAATAAGTTTTAAAATATTTCCTAAAAAGTGAGCTTGTTTAAAAAAAATATCAATTTTCGGAATTTTCGTTCTACAAAATTTTATGAAAAAATTTGTTCAGTTTTTCAGATAATATAGTATACTCAAACTTAACACAGCGACATACTCATGTAGGATTCACTACTTCTGTGGAGCCCAAAAATCGGTATTGGTATTTTTGAGGAGCCCAAAAATTAGGACTCTATTTACACAGTAATATTCCAAAAAAGATTATTTTGGACAAAGTCATATCTGTGTGATATCAAGGGGTTATTTTTTAACGTTAAGCGTTGGAGCCCAAAAATCGGTGTTGCTATTTTTGAGGATTCCAAAAATCAGAGACTTCATTTATACTGTAAAATTCATAAAAAGATTATTTTTGAAAAAGTCATATATGCTAGATTATGGTATGCTAGCATTTTCTACAAGAAAATTGATTTTTTTTAAGTAAAGGAGCTTACAAATTTTAATTGGAGCCCCAGAGAAGCCTAAAAAAGTTCCAAATTCTGAGCTATGAAGAATGCTGAAATTATATTGTGGAGTTGCTATTTTATTGGACCTGGGTACCATACAAAAATTAAAAACACTGAATTGTTCACAACAATTTGGAGAAGGGAATTTGTTTATTCACTTTTAGAAGTTGAAATGACTAAGTGAGTGAGGGTGGTCAAAAACGTCAATCTTGCGAGAAGGTGAACCTCAGGATTCTGGACAACTTAAATCAATTATAAATATCCAATTGTTCGTAACAATTGAAAGCCAGGAATTTGTTAAGTCACCTTTGAGAAATGTAAATTACTAAGAGAGTGAAGGAGTTAGAAAACGTCAGTCGTGGTCCTTATGGTTCTGGGCAACCATACAAATACTATAACCACCGAATTTTGAATAACAATTGGAAGACAGGAATTTCTTTGGTCACTTTATGAAATACAAATGACTAACAGATAAATAGATCACAAAACGTCAATTTTTTGGGAGGATCATCCTTAGAATTCTGGGCAACCTTAAAAAAATTATAAACATAAGCTTGGTCATAGCAATACAAAGACAGGAATTTCTTTAGTCACTGTGATAATATAATTTACTAATAGAGTGAAGGGGGTTGAAAACATCAATCATTCTGGAAGATGTTCGTTGCAGTACGGGGCAGATATAAAAAAGTAATGACTACCCAATTTTCAATAAAAATTAAGAAAAAATTTGTTTAAAGTTACTTTGTCTCCGATTTTTGAGCTCAGCACCCTAACAATAAAAAACGCCTCGTTCCTACAATGGTACTTTTTTCAATTTTCTTCACTTCTAGAGACTTCCTTTCTTAAAGGTAGCCTTATACTGCTGCAATACATAAATCTAATGAAATTATTATTTTTCGAAATAACTAGTTGGCCAAGGTTAATGATGCCTCTATAAGGAAGCACTTACATTTGCTACTTATTTATAAGGCAAAGAAAGAAAAGGATAGCACCCTGTATCGAATTGATAGTACCTTCTTTATTATGTTATTATATAGAGTACAAAAGGAGGTGACGGTTCGCTTTATAATTCGCAGATCTGCGTTCTGGAGACTCTGCTTGTAAGTCATTGTATTCTATTCTCCGTCCGGATTTTCGTAGGCAAATGGCCACGTAATGACAGACTTCTTTGGAATCACTAGACATTCTTGTAGATGCACTACTGTAGTGCACGATGCGACGCAAGGTGTACTCTTCACTGGCCAGGTTTATTTTTACAGGTAACTTCCCTCATGGAATCTTGCAGTCCGCTCCATTGTCTTCTTGGGTCTTCAGGAATATAAATTGGCCTGAAAATAAACGTTAGACATATTGATCCATGTTCATTAGAAGAAATAATTTGTCTAATTTTTTGTTGTATGCCTGGGAAGTTGAAAAAAGTAATGAAATATAGATATATTTATACTGAAAATAATAGAGTTTAAAAGAAGTTTATAATGTCTATTTTTAGTTGCAGATTGATTATTGTTTTTAGGCAAAATAGAATTAGGAAAAAATATTTGGTTCATTTGAGCGTTCAGAAATTCAGATGAATTTATTTTTCACCAATTAGAAATTTGTATACAATAAGGGGTGATTACCTGCTTTCGCAGGAGTTCCATTAACTATCCCATCACAGTCTTTTTCAGGGCATTTTGAAGCCTGCCATTTTATCTCCTTTTCGAACGTAGAGGAAAAATTACTGTGTAATAATATATCTGCTGGACTAGAAAGTACTTGCACCTCTATGTTGCGTACCTTGAAACATTTGTCACAAGATACTTTTTCTACCAAACTGCATGTCTCTTTCATTAATTGCGCACAGGTTTTATCAACATACGCTGCGCAATCCTGCAACATATTTTCCACATTTTCACCATTTTTTCCCCCCTTCGATGAAGTTTTGGCCTTTCGTCTACTCTTTTTCTTTTCTTCTAAAACAATGCAGTCAGTAGTATTTTCGGAAATGCTAGGCACGTAAAATATGGGCATCGAAATTTGTGCTCGTTGGGTATATGTACCATGGTTTATACCAATTTCTGCTGCTTTGTGTAACATCAAGAAAAAAGAATTTTTTTTGTGACAGCAAGTCAATCTGAACCTTGAAGGATTCCCTGTCTATGTACGTGGATAATATTAGCTGGAATATGCTGTCAAAGGGACACGTATTTGTGAGAGTGACCAGCTTATTGTCGATTTCAATTGGCGCTAGTTCAAAGCAACTTCCGTTTTTCAATACTGGAATCTGCGACAGTTTTTTATTAAATAGAAATTCATTCTCGAAATATAATATTTTAGATTTTTTTTCGATGTTCTTATTTAATCCTTTCCAGTTTTCTTCACATCTACTAGATATAATTTGGTCTGTGGATTCCTTGCACGATAAGCACAGTCTTTTCTCGCCATATCCTTCCTCTTCGGAATCAATTGGTTCTGAGCATTCAGGAATGGCGAGTACTGTTTTGTTGCGGACTGCACACCTAATAATATATTTATCTGTTGGGGAGCAATTCTCTTTTTGATACCTGTCTTAATGAAGATAATTGTTAATCACGAATGTTTTTCTACATTGGATGGTGATATAAGTATCTTTTCGTCAAGGTTGTACCCGCGGTACCATTCACTACAGTCGGAAATTATCTGTACGGCTAGCACGAGTTATATTAAAAATCACTGCTGACCTTGAAACGTGTTTACTCGTTCAAAAAAGAAGAATTTTGTACCTCGATTTCAACTCGTCGCATGATCGTGGCATCTTGATGGGGTCCCGGGATATGAATAAAAATGTGGAAAGGGGCTGACAAAGGTCATAACCGACTGAATCTTGATTCAGACACGCTTAGACATTTTTCGTCATAACTTTGGAACCCGTGAAGATTTTTGAAATTTTATTGGCCTAAATTAAATGTAAGACTTGAATGAATATAAATTTGAGATCTTTGCTACAATTTTCCTAGTTGACGCCATAAGTTGAAGTCGAGGTACAAAATTCGAAATATTCTTGAACTTTCTTTAAAAAATTTCCAATAGTTTTCTTAATAAGTTTCTCGCTTCTTTTTCGAACGAATGATTATGTTTCAAAGTCAGCAGTGATTTTTAGTACCCCACGCACTAGCCGTGTTGATAATTTCCGACGGTAGTGTATTTTTCTATTTCTGTATACATTGTCAATTTTCACGAAGCAATTATCTTAATTATTCAAATTATATTACAGTTCTAGACTGAATTCATTTCAAATCCGGCAGGCAGTTTATGCTTACGGCACAGAATTGTTTGGCGCTTAAGTATGTTATTTTGAAGGGAAATAAGAAGACACGTATCTTACCGATATACGAAAATATCTTGAGAATTTTTCTATCTTCGCTGTTTTCGAAATTTTGTGTCAAATATGTATACAATCCGTAAAAATTGTATTTTTCTGAACAATACAGTTTTTAAAAGTTATAAAATACCAGAAGGAACGTAATTCAACAATGGTCACAATTTTTGCATTGGACAATTAGTGGGATCGTCGATGTGAAGGCATCTTCCTGCACTTTTCTATCAGAAATCTTTTTTTTCTTTTTGATGTTTTCGGCGGCAGTTGCTTCTATTCATTTAATTTTGCCACAAAGATACTCGACGTGATCAACAACAAAATCATCGATCCTCATTGGCAGAGTCTTATTCTTTAAAAATCTCGTTTTAAGATCGCTGAAGTCTGATACAACGGGGGCACTAGAAGCAGGCATTCGTCCGAATACAAATTTGTCACGTTGCGTACATGAACATAGTGGCAGCAAATCTATGTGGGACAATAAATATGTAGCTAATTTTTCATTGAAGTGCGCATTTTCGCGATCTCTTTTTTTATTTCTTATCAAGTCAAGCACTTCCGTTTTGACAAGCTGACCCCATTCGTGCCGAAAGGCCTTTTGTGTAGAACCGGTATACAAAAATATAAGTATTTTATGCAGATTTATTATTTTAAAGTATATAGTAATAATCAAATTACAAATTTGCAATTTTTTTCTTTTCATAATTGAACATCATCAATGACGCAGGCTGAAAAAGATTCACTTTTCAGTACCCAACGACCGAACTAGGTGACATAAAAGGATTTTGAATTCGATATATCCTAACTTGAAAGTGAAAAAATGGTCTATTGCAGCGATATTTGAAACAATATAACACAAGAAACAATTTTTTCTTCTTGAAACTGCTTGCGCCATCGTTCAGTACTTCTTTTTATCTTTCATTTCCATTTTGAATCATCCCGAAACCATTTTTTTCTCCGATATATGGCACATTAACCATTTCGGTTCCACACTGAAAAACTAGCAAAGAAGACTGAAAGTTTTTGAGTTTCCTGATTCTTTAGACACCAAACCTTTCACCAATGGAATATTGGAATTTTATTCCTTTTCTTCGCCTTCTTTGCTAGAATTTTAGTGTGGAGCTTAAATGTTTCACGTCCCATATCTCAGAAAAAAAAATCTATTCAGTATGATCCAATATGGGAATAAAAGGTAAAAAGAGACTACTAAACTATGGCGAAAGCAGTTTTAAGAAACAAAATATTAAATTGTTAAGGATGTTTACAAATTAATCAGAAGATTTTATTAATTATTCAGTGATTTTTCACTGACTAATCAGTGAAAAGTGATACTTTATTGTCCATTAGGAAGATTCTTTCCCACTATTACTGTTCCGAAATCTGCAGCTTCGCCTGTTGACAATTCTTGAAGTTCACCTTTTGTGATTTCGCAATGTGTTTTCCATCCAGTAATTGTATCAATGCCTTCAGTTTCACTGAGACAATGTATTAATATTCTGCGAAGATGTTGCTTCGCTTCTTCGGCGCTCCGAGATTCAATCAGTAGACATAGCGATTTTTTAAAAAGCTTAGAAATTAACGGTCGCACATCTTTTAAGAACACATTATACAAGTGTTTCAAATGTGCAACATCAGCTCTAATGTTGCATCTTGGTAGAAGTGATTTTAAGGCATCAGCGTAATCATAGATGGTCAGGCATCCTGTAAAAGCTTTTGCTATTCCATTCAGAAGAGCCTTAACAATATCGCAAACATTTTCTTTTGGAGGAAATGCACCAGATCGAATAAATGATGAGAAAAAGAATGCGATGTTATCAGCGTGATGAGACTCTGTGAACATTTAGGCAACTGCATATTGCCCGGCTATCGAATTTACGACGGCTTCATACATGTAGATAACATTCGTTTCGTCACCATTTTCTCTCTTAATAGTTTTCACAATACCTGCTGTTTCGTCTGGACATAACCTTGCATCCTCATTGTAACAATAATTATTGTAAACATGGACTTCAAAAACGGTCCAGTAATGAATAGTAAATGGTTTCACGGCCAAGTGATGGATAATGTTTCCGTAGCCTGGTGTTAATTGCATCATCTCTAAAGATCGAATCGGATTTTTGTGCATATGTTTAGACGAGGATTCCTCTCATTTTTCTGTGCAATACCGCTCGCCCATATCCGTGGGGTGGCTTAGGGTCTCCCATCTAAATTTCTCTGTTTGCTTCGTTAATACGAAACACATTCAGATACATATTTTTTTTATTTTTTGAACATATTAAAAGTAGATTTTCACAAAAAACCCACTTATATTTTTTACCACTATTTTGCTGTATTTTTCATATTATAAGGAAGACACCCTGAGAGTGTCCTGCGGTCTAAATCATTTTTGTGGACAGGATAATTTTTCTGTTAAGATCGAATTTTCGCATTTTTTTAGAAACAAGCAAAGATACAAAAAAATTAAGATAAAACTTATTACACCTAGAAAAGCTCTCAACAAAAAAAATCCTTCTGCTCTTTTGCGATATTCTGCTTCGTTTAGGAGAACAATTTTTAATTAAATTTCTAGGAGAAAAATTCTCCTGGCCTCAAATATGGTTGAGCCCGCATATAATTGATAGGGTAATTTATAGTGTAAAACCTGCCTGTCTGATTTAAAATGGATTCGGTCAAATATATTTTCATTCAAATATTAAAAAGGATTAAGATATAAAAAAAATCAAAGCAAGGAAATGTCGATTTTTATTCTTGGTCTTTTGAGTATTTCTAAAATTCCCAGAATTGAAATGTGAAAGAAGATTATAGGCACGTCTTACATGAAAAACTGTGTGTTAAATGTCCCTCTGTCAGTTGACAAGTAAATTTTGTGCGTTGCATAATTGAATCCACACGGTACACGTGTCTTGTCCCACAATTTTTCTGTTATTAAAAGTTGCCACTTTTCTCCTTCTAAAATAGCATATTCGCGCTCTAATTTTTTCATCACATTTTTTTCTCCTCGTTTATTATTATACTGTTTCCTAACAAGTATATCGTTGAACTCTCGTTTGCTCAAAAACACTTCCACTGTTTTAGAAGGAATATCATCAATCGAATTTGTGGAATTCATCGAAAAATCTTTTTTCGGATGTCATTCAACTGTTTTTTTATCTTCCGGATTGTTTATTATTGCACATTCAGAAAAGTCTGGATTTATAGCCTTCCTAATCCAATCAGTATCACACATAACATAGGAATACAGACTGCAAATTTTTCCATTTCCTTTCACTATTACGTCTTTATGTTTCAGCACGACTTCCTCGATGTGTTCATCTTTTCTCTTTTTTCGACGATCTCGTTTTTCCGGATATTCCGACATTGAAAGTTTTAAAAGGAAAATCCAAAATGGAAACAAGTTAAACGCGAAGACCACTGAAAATTCGTTCTGAATTGGTTGAAGGATCAAAAGAAATTAATTTATTTCTCGATTAGATTCATAATACACATATAAAAAAAATTAAAATACATAACACACAATGAATAAACAAACCAGAGCGAAAAAGAATGGGGAGCTCGGGTGACAATAACAAACCCGCACGTGCCGTCCGCTTTCTATGTGCTTAAAATGAAAGAAATATGTTAACACTTTTTTCGTAAGAAATACAAATATTTCTTAGGGATTTTTTTAAATTACAGATAGTCTAAAAAGTGGTAAAAAATAGGAGTGTAAAAATACTTACCTTGACAAAAAATAACTCTTTACAAGGGTCATTTGCTCGTAATTTAGGATTTCATGTCTGTGAAACGTATCGCAGGATCTTACGGAATTTTTTCGAGCGATCTCAAATTTATTTTAAAAAACTGGTACATATTATGAAAATAAATAACGATGTTTTTTTAATTTTGAAAAGTAAAATAGTACTGGATTTATACTTATTGAAATCCAACTTCTTTTTATCATTTTCACTAATCTCGGGAAAATATATTTCATTGAAATTATCAGTATGTTAAATATGCACTGAATTTTAAGTACTTATAACAATAATAAATGGATTTGTCTATTTCAGGATGTTTATCAGTTATCTCAAAATAAAAAAAAAACATTGTTAACAATGATTCATAAAATTGATACATGTCCATACTCATACTTAATCGTAACTAATTTTGGAAGAGAACTGAGATGAAGTCTAGAAAAAAACATTTTTGGTTAAAATTTTTAATTTAACATTCGTTATTTAAAGTTTCATGTTTTTGCTTTCCCTTTAGGTGAAAGATCAAATTCTTACATGAGATTAATATTGTAGAGCTCAACATGCCTTGTGAAATTCTTTACAAAACTCTGGCACGTTTCTCTTTAAAAAATTTTATTTAGGGACTGTACAACTGTTATTTTTATGAACAAAATTTTTCTTGAATAAAACTTTTAAAATAAAAACAAGTCAAAGAATTTCGAAGTAAATCTTTCAAGAAATAAGATGAGCCCTAGAACATTAGGATTAAATCAGAATTGCAAGTCGTATCTGAACAAAAAATAAAACTCTAAATAACTATTTGTAAGTAAACAACTTCAACCTGAAATATTTTTTTCTAAAGTTTGCCTCAAGTTCTCTTCCAACAGTAGTTAAGGTGAAGTATGCGAATATTTCCCTCTATTTTATCAATATTATTTTCAACAATGCTAATCTTTGAGCTTGAGATCACTAGTGAAAATTCTTAAGAATATCCTGTAACCATCAAATTTCTAAAAGCCTGTGTAGGGTCCGAATTGCTAAAAAAATTCGATACTAATAACTGGACTGGCTCCGCATTAAGAAAAATTATACCTGAAAAAATATAGAAATGCATGGAAAAACCCTCGAATTGTCAGGGAATTTTTTTCCAAAATTTGAGTATAAGCAATGTACAAACTATGTACTAGAATTTATTAGGAAAACTGGACTCAAAGCATGTTTTCACAATAATGAAATGTTTCAATGATACAGGTTCATCACATTTAACACAAAATGGCGTGTCTATAAAATTCCGAATATTGTAACAGATTTGTTACCATAACGCGGGACTCGGTACGACCCTGCACGAAAGGGTTGCCGGGCCGCACACGAGACGGAACGGAATCCCCCGAGGGGACCCGAAGTCCTGAGCAACAGCAGTTGCTCAGTCTGTGTTCGCTCCATTCAGGAGCGATTAACGCAATGGGAAGTAGACGGCCGCGTACTATTATGATTATATTTAGTTCCCGGACCAATTGTACGCGCGCTGCTGTCGTCAGCGGGTGGACGGGGCAAGGGAAGGTTTTCTTTCAAAAACTGCGTCGCGAAGCATGACATAACCTCAGCGAGTTGTTTGTGCAATTTTTATTGTGAAAATTGTTTGTTGTGAAGTGAAGTGAAGAAAATGGATACCTTAAAAATATATCAATATCGGTGTGCCGTGCGAGGATGTGCAACGAAGAAGAATGGGGATGAGAAGATACCTCTTCACAAATTCCCAAAAAAAGGAGACAATTGGTTGGATTGGTCGCGAGCGCGCAAAAATGAGGACTTGTCAACATTGAATTTGTCAACAATTACAAGCAAGAGATTTTTTGTTTGCCACCGTCATTTTGACAAAGCAAATTTTTACTCCAAAAGGAATGGCCAATTGTTTCCGAAACACGGGATCATTCCCACATTGAACTTGCCAAACAATGAGCAAGTAGCAATTAATATCCACTTGCCGGAGTTGTCGCCGCATGGATTTGAGGCACGTCTAAATAATATAAATATTGCACAGTCGGCTATATATTCCCCATCAGTGGGTGAACTTTCGGTGGCTGAATGTGAGAAGCCTGAGGAAAAACTGCATAGCTGTCGGAAAAGTTATCTACATTTTCGGCAGGTGAGTAATTTTCTGTTCTTGTATCGTAAAAATGAGTTCTGATTTTTGGGGAGCAAATTATTCCTTCATTTTTAATATTTTACAAATGGAATTGCATGGGTCATATAAATGTGTTTATTAGGTTACGGGTTCATTTGCTTATTTAAAAATGCAACTACTTAACCATCTTAATTACAAATTAATATCTGGTTGAAAATATAACTGATTTGTGTTTGAATGAAAATTGATCTTTTTTAATCAAAAATTAAATAAACTAAATAGAACATTATCTTCTTCTCTGAAAGTTACTTCTTCTCTGTTTTTAATAATGCTCTATTTCTTTGCAGAATGGGAGATATCCATTGGCCCCAGACGAGTACCATTGGAGGGCGGACATGCTGCTGAAGTGTTTGGATTTGTAAATAAAGTGGGTGAAGCCTATAATGGAAAAGTAGCGCACGATCCCAACAGTGAATTTCGAACACGTCAAACGGACACAAGTTTCCACATTGCTGTTTTCAACGAGGCGACAGCCACGCTGATGCGAATACAGTTCGTGGATCGTCAAAGTAGGGAACCTTGTGGTCACCAACCTTCGTCCCTGCAAAACTTGCGAAAAACAATCGAAGGAACACAGCTTCTGTAGAAGCGATTAAGGGATTTGGGCTTCAAGCACCTGAACCAAACCGACATGTTACCAATTCATTGGTCACTTCAAGGCTCTCATCATCAACAACCTGACGCATTTCCACACTTTGGGTTCAAACTGTGACGATGATGAAGGATCTTTTCTTCTATCGTGGCAGAATTACCTCGCTTTCCAGGACGAGTCCGTTCTAGATGAATCATGCGAAGAAGAAGAAATCCCTCGTGGCAGGCGACACACAGTGGGGCGAAATGGAAAAACGATGTTCAAAATAATCTGTAACTCGCAATTCTTCATCGATTTTCAACTTTTTTTTTCAAATAAATATATATATATATGATAAATAAATAAAAAAATGCATGATTTGAACAGTTTTAGGCAGAAACAAACCATATTTTCTTCCGATTGCCCTCGAATCTCATTGCCTGTGATACACATTGATGTATTTTCGTCATCTGAAATAATTTGTTGATATTATCAACAATTATTATAAACAA
>CAKNYM010044338.1:1510-24264 GCA_932195095.1 Andricus curvator | reverse complement strand
TTTTAGATACTAACTGCTTCTATCCTTTTTGTATAGTTTAATAATTCCTCTACTAATTTTTCCTACCTCAGATTTTACTACGGAAAATAATAATACCTGCTATTCTAAATAAGAAAATGTCATATTAAAATAATATAACTTACTATCACTGTACTAAAATACACAAATTATCGCCTGTGTCCTTAATTTTTCGAGCAAAAAGTCTCTCCGTGAATCAGAAATATTAGTCTGCATTTTCATAGTCACTATTCGACTTTTTCTAACCGAGCCTCGATTATCCCTAAATTCGTATATTTTATTTTAATTATAAATATGCGATAAAAGAAATATTAATACAAAAAGTCTCTCCGTGTAATAATAGTATATTTGAATAATGCTAGAAAGATGCGGTTTTTTTTAAATTTCTGGCTTTTTGTCTAATTTCCATTTGGAGTGAAGTAATAATGAATTCAAGTTAACAAAATAATTGTTTAAACAATTTACTATCATTGTTAATAATATTCGCCTTGTTTAATTGGTAGAATGTTGCGGCTTTTTCTGAAATTGTCAACTGTTCGTTTATTTTTCATTAGACGTGATTTCTCCAGGTCAGGAGTGGAGGGGGGGGGGGGTGCTGATATTACAATATTTGCAATTCCAAGTTTTTCTTTTACGCTTTGCAATAAACTTCTTCTTGTAATAAAAAAAAACTTTTGCAAGTCATTTAAAGACCCAGTCCTTCCACCTATTCCTAATTATTCTATTCTTTGTTTTTGCCTCTTGTTTAAAATAGCTTTTTTTCTTTAAATTAATTTTTTTAAGCATTCGAAAAAGAGCAAAAATAATTCACTTAAAGCAACAATACCATTCGAAAAATCATTTTTGTTGTGGTTGGCTTATTATTTGGTCGAAAATAAAAAGGCGATGCAAAGTTAAAGGTTTTAGAAAAAACCGCCACTTTCTAGCACTCATATAAGGAAAGATAGTTATAAACAATATTAAATTGTTTAAACAAATTTTTTGTTAACTTTAATTAATTACTACCCCACTAAGTGAAAAAAAGAGCAGAAAGGTAAAAATTGCCGAAAAACCGCAACTATCAGGCACTGATATAGATGAAGACAGTCATAAACAATAATAATTTGTTCAAACAATTATTTTTGCTAAATCTAATTAATTAAAGTCACGCCTAATAAAAAATATACAAACAGTTGAAAATTTCAGCAAAAACCGCAAAATTCTACCAATTAAGCAAATAGAATATTATTAACAAGGATAATAAATTGTTTAAACAATTATTTTGTTAACTTGAATTCATTATTACTTCACTCCAATTGAAAATTGGACAAAAAGCCAGAAATTTCAGAAAAAACCGCATCTTTCTAGCATTATTCTAATAATAGTAATAACAAATTGTTTAAACAATTAATTTTCTTGCCTCTAGTTAATTACTTAACTTATCATTATTTAAATTTGACTAGAAGTGAATTTTATTTTTAAACTGCAATTTTGTAGCATTTTTCTAAGAGAATATTATTAACATTAATAATAAATTGTTTAAACAATCACTCCTGTTAACATTGATGAACTATCACTTTCCTCCAATTGAAAATTGGACAACAAGTGGAACAATTTTTGGAAAACCCGCGTCTTTCTAACTCCATTCTATGAGAAAATTGATAAAAACAATAATAAATTGTGTAAATAATTTACGTGAACATCTAATTATCAGTATGAAGTGGTCTTTTATGTGCCAGAAACGCAAAACCCATTTTTTCACTTATGGGGTTTCTTTGGCACTCTATAAAACAGACTTATGGTGTTGATATTTAAAAAGTGATATTTTATTCGTAGTCTACGGTTGATTGTGAAGAGAAATGTTGAGTTTCAACTCGATTGAGATAATATTGAGGATTCTGAATAAGATTTACATAAACTTCTTTTTTTCTTATGGGAAATTCGTGTTAAACTTCATCGGGCTTGCGGCACCTCTAAATATCATTTTTTTTAAACAAAAAAAATGGATTTATTTTTGTGTAGATTCGAACAAATTTCTAAGGTGTCCACATGAAAATTAAAAAAAAAAAAATTCCAATGAATTTTTGGACCACCCTAGACTGACCATCGGGGAAGTCACTAGTGTCTGGTTTTCTGAATCTTGTTACAAGCATGTGACTACTCAGACTACTGTCCGTCCAAAAAGTTTAGGCACCGCGATTTTTGTAAATATTTTCGTGAAAATCTCAACCGAAAAAAATTCTTAATATATGAGACAATATGCATGTTGCACATGTAAGTCACTGAAAAAAATGATGAAAAATCTGCAAAAAATATATGGGTTTCGTTAATCCTTTCTGTGCCCAGTGGTGATATTTAGAGTCAGAAATAATTATTTTTTCATAAGTTATTGACAAAAGAGTGGGGAGGTGTCATCTCCGGAACTAAGGAACGTACAGAGGTAATTCTTGAAGCAAATTACACATTTTTGGCTTCTGACAATGTTGTACGTATTGTCAATGAGCAAAGAAATGCACTTGAATGTTTAAAAAAATATTTTCTTCTTGGAAAAATACAAAAGACTTTTTAATAATCGAGGCAACCTTATCCAGTGGCGTAACTACTGCCAGGCTGGCCAGGTAGATTGTCTGGGGTCATCTTTTTCGGATAAAGGGCCCCCTGCTGAAAAATATCTGGGGCCCCCATTATCGTAGTTACGCCACTGACCGTATCCCATTTTTTTTGCATCAGGGCTTATGGATTGTGTAACTGTGTGAGTGTGAGAAAAGGTCGTGTTGCACGTGTAGCACCAGCAAGGTCCCATGCTGAGAGTGTGGTAGCCGCGATTATCGTTAAGCCTTTTGTATTTTTCCAAAAATAAAATAATTTTTTAAACATTCAAGTGCAACTTTTTGCTCATTTGTAATACGCAAAATATTTTCAGAAGCCAAAAATGTGTAATTTGCTTCAAGAATCATCTCTGTACGTTCCTTAGTTCCGGAGATGACACCTCCCCACTCTTTAGTCAATAACTTATTAACAAAGAATTATTTCTGACTCTAAATATCACCACTGGACACAGAAAGGATCAACGAAACCCATATATTTTTTATAGATTTTTCATAATTTTTTTTCAGTGATTTACAGCCATTCAAAGTTGAGTATTCTGAAATGATCATATGATTATTATGCTTTTTCACCTTTCACTCGCCGGGAAATAATCGCTAATCATCTGAAAATTTTGAAACTCTGTATCAGTATTGGCAAAACATTCACCTGCAACATGCATGTTGTCTCATATTTTTAGAATTTTTTTCTGTTGAGATTTTCACGAAAATCTGTACAAAAATCGCGGAGCCTTATCTTTTTGGACCGACAGTAGTCAGTGGCGTTTACGACAATTCGCTCTGGGCTTGCTCTGAGCTCAAAGGGGAACTCATCCAATGAAATTTATGAGACTGCATGGCCGTCAGATTATATCCTAAAAAGAGTTTGAGCTCCCCTTCTAGCTCAGAGCGAATTGTAAACGCCACATATGTACTCAGATGCGCTTAAGGCGCTTCGTCAGACTTGATTTTTAGCCCATGTATTACAAATGACATCTTTCCTCCTACAAGGATGAAATGTTCGATGTAATATTTTTACCACATAATCTCAATGGCATAATACGCAACAAGAAAGTCTCCTTTTTTTTGAAAAATGGTCTTGTTTTTTTTTTTTTAATTAATCGAAAATGTGCTTCATTTATGCGCCTGGAAACGAGCAATCCGCCACCGGGAAAATACCCAGGGTGAACCGAAAACAGGCGTTCCGAATTTGAAGACCACAGCACGATATTATAGTCAGTGTGAAGTTTTTCGCCAATACTTGAACCCAGGGGGTCGGTCGTAACGCATCCGACCTTCCCATTGTTAGAGCGTCACACGATTCGAGCCGCTTGAAAGAAATTGATAATTATTAAAATATTCAGAAAATTGAATTTTAATATGCTGCATTAGGTTCATTACATAATGACGAGACGATTAAAAAAAGATAGAAAAAAGTCGGTTAACCCGTTCAATTTCTGTTGGGAGTTATGGTAATTTTGAATTTTGTTTAAGATTACCCTCAATATTGAGAATATTGACCGATTTTCATAATCCGTTTTTTTAAAATTTTTTCTCAATTACAGTACACTCCCGGTAACTGCCTGTCTGACGGGGCTGTAGACGAGTATAATTCCAAGAATTCGGCACTTATTGAGTACACCCACTCTGCTCCGTCGTATAAATACGCTGCGTTGGAGCAAAGATATTATAAACGTAGATGCGGTACGGGGTGTCAGAGTGCGTAAAATGGGAATTATTATAATTTTTTGTCATTATTGACCGATTGCATTGGATTGAATTGGAAAAATAAATTGAATCATTGGATTGAAGGTTTAGCTGATTGTGAAACGTGACTTGTTTGAAATGATCAGATTGAAGTGATTGGATTGGGTCTTTGGATTGGCCTAGTGCATCATCATGGTGCACAGCAAACGACACAAAAAGGAGAGTGAAGCGGTGCCTCTTCAAAACCGCTATGAAGCGTTGTCAACCGAAGACGAACTATACCACAAGGTTCCCCGCACCAGCGAGAACATCGAGACGGATGAAGAGGATGCAGACCAAGATGTTGAAGCGACAAAGGACCAGAAGAAACCAAGAGTTCCTCCCATCATCATCACTAGGGCTATCACAAACTACACCGAGACGATAGGACAGATAAAAAATGCCACACCTAGCAAAAATGTCAGGGTGACGCTAGTTAAGGAAGGACTCTCAGTTCGAGTAGACACACGAGAAGATTACGACGCTTTACGCAAGACTTTGGATATGGGAAATGTGCCATATTTTACGCACATGTTCAAGGAACAAAAACCAAAAAGCCTATAGTGCTCAAAGGCTTACCAGATCTGCCGCTGATGGATATAATGAATAACATCGAAATTCAAGGTGTAAAGTGTAAAAAAAGTCGCGCTCTTGAAAACAAGAAAACCTACAGATGACGATAAAACTGAAAAAGCAAATAAAATATACCATCCAAGTTTCCTCGTTACTGTAAACCCGGATGTAAGTCTTAAAACCGTGAGGAGTATCAGATACGTATGCTCAGTTATGGTTTACTGGGAAACCTTCCGTAACACTAGACGCGCCACTCGGTGCCACAGGTGCCAAAAATTCGGTCATAGTTCCTCACATTGCAACAGTGTTCCGAAATGTGTGAAGTGTCTCGGCGAACATCTAACAAAATATTGCAAAAAGCTAAGAACCGATCCTGTTCAGTGCGTTAACTGCCTAGGAAATCATCCTGCAAACTTTTCTAAATGTGAAGTGTACATTAAGCATTTAGAAAAAGTGGACTTAAGAAGAGCCAAGCCTAGTTATCACGACAAGCGACAACAAAGAGACTTGCCTATTCCAAGGCCGTATTACAACTTTCCGCCGTTAAGGCCTTCGACTAATACCCCAAAGGGGCTTACAACCCCTGGAGCAGCTAAGCACATATGGGGTAAGACAGAGGTACTTACGACCACTGCGACCTGCCAAGTACATTCCGGCGAAGAAGCAGGACAACTACCAAGAGCAACACCACGCAGCAGATTTCTGCGAACTATCGACTGAGCTCCACGAGCTGAACAACATTTGTGATCTAGGTAAGATGCTGAGGCTTATTAGAAATTTAAAATCCAAATTATTATTATGCAATAGCGACCTCAATAGGCTACAGGTATTCGCCACATTATTAATTCAGGATGGAAGTAACTAGGCTAGATTCAAACTTAACTAACATTGCGCATTGGAATGCAAACGGAATTCGCAGCAATATCTCAGAACTTAGAGATTTTATTAAAGTACATAAAATTGATATTATGCTAATAAACGAAACTAGGTTGACTTCAAAGGCGAAGATATATATGCCAGGCTATAATATTATTAGGAAAGATAAAACATATGGTAAAACCGGAGGAGGGGTTCTAATATTTATCCAAATGAACATAAAATATATAGAAATTGAAATTGATACTAAATCCATTGAAAATGGGGCTATCAGACTTTCAAATAATATAACAATTGTCTCAGTATATAATCCACCAGAAAATAAATTAGATATAAATGAATTGAATAAGAGTTTTAAAGACAGTAATAAAGTTCTGATGTTTGGCGATCTTAATGCCAAAAATATAGCGTGGAATTGCCACAGGGGTAATACAAACGGAAAAATTTCACAAAATTACGCAGTTAAAAATTTGTTTACACTGCTAACTCCTGATAGTTTTACACTGTATCCTTACAGCGGTGCGTTACCAAGTATTGTCGACATAGGTCTAGCAAAAAACATAAAATGCAATATAGAGTAAAATGTTGTAGAAGACCTCTCCTCCGATCACAATCCCGTTAAGATTATTTTAGATAGTAGCCTAGATTTACAAAGGCAAAGACGAAAGCTCCTTAATTATAAACTAGCAGATTGGCCTAAAATGCGTAACATTATAAATACGGAGTTGGTATCATTACCAAAGCCTCAGATAAAGCCATCCCTAAAACAAATCCTAAGATCAACCACAAACCACTACCCTTTCATATTAGAAATTTAATTAAGGATACAAATGCCCTGCGTAAAATATTTCAAAGAACAAGTAGCGATGTTGTCCGCAAAATTAAAAACAAATTAGCTAATAAAATAACAAGATATAAATTTTTATTTTTGAAAATATAAACTGGCAAGATAAATTAACAAAACTAGAAGTTAAAGATAATAGTCTTTGGAAAATGGCTAAATGTTTAACGAAGAAAAATAAAAATCACACTCCCTGCACTCTCCATGGGAAGAACGGTTTGGCTGTGTCTGATAAGGACACTGCCAACGTTCTAGCAGATCATTATGAGTTAGTCCATCATTTGACCGAGGATATGGGAAATGAGGTTACTGAGCAGCAGGTCAATGCTAAACATAGGCAGATTTTAGGAGAAAATGTAAATAAGGAACAGGTGAATCCTAGTCACGCCATGTGAAATTAGAAAAGCAAGCATGAGGACGGGTTCGAGAAAGGCTCCAAGGCTCGATGGAATTCAGAATATTATTATTAAAAATCTTCCTAAAAAGGGTTTTGTTCAATTGTCGTATATTTTCAATGCATGCTTAAACCTAGCTTATTTTCCGGATACCTGGAAAATTGCAAATATTTTGCCATTTCATAAACCTGGCAAAGACAAACTTTTCCCAGCTAGCTATCGTCCAATTAGTTTGCTACCTATACTCTAGGAAAGCTTTTTGAGAGCATTATTTACAATAGAATTAAAATATTTGAGTCAATAAATAAGATTCTAATTCCTGAGCAATTCGGTTTTAGGCCAAAAAGAAACACAGTTCAGCAGTTAATTAAACTCACAAACACTATTAGTACGAATTTCAACAAAAACATATCAACGGCAATGATTTTGCTGGATCTAGAAAAGGCCTTTGACACCGTTTGGCATCAAGGTCGAATCTATAAACTAGAAAAACTTAAATTGCCAATATATATAGTTAAAATTATACAAAGCTATCTTAAAAATCGGAAATTCGTAGTCTCAGCTAATGGGGAGCAATCTGATAAACAAGAAATAGCAGCAGGAGTCCCACAGGGGTCCATTCTCGGTCCGGTCCTCTTTTTATATTATATAAATGATATCCCGAGACTGATAGGTATATTATTATCACTTTTTGCCGACGATACAGCGGCCTATACAGCATCAATGAGCAAACGCATAGCCATAGTCGAGTTACAACGTTATGTAAATATGTTAGCCAAATATTTCGATAAGTGGAAACTAAAAGTAAACGTCCAAAAGACTGAGTTAATTATATTTTAACATAAGCATAGAAAGGAAAATATTCCGGACTTCTATATGTACAATCAAATAATTGAGCCCTAGACTAAGGTCAACTATCTTGGAACAATTTTGCAAAATAAATTAAATTTCTCTGCACAAATAGAAAATATTAAAAATAATGTTCATAAGATAATAGGTGCCCTTTTTTGCTTAATCAGGAGAAAAAGTAAGTTAAGTGTTAAAAATAAGACAATTCTTTATAATATGATTATTAAGGCTGTGATGCTCTATGCAGTGCCAGTCTGGAGCAATACAAACAAATCAAATATACTTAAATTACAAAGACTGCAAAATAAGTGCCTCAGAATGATAGCTGACGCAAAATGTAGAGACAGAAATGTAGATATTCATCATAAACTTAAGATTCCACTTATCAAATATAAAAATTTACGAGAGAACAAAGAGTTTTTATGATACACAAATAAACTTACCTGAATTTCAGGATGTAAAAATACTGACTAGGGAGGAAGTTCTATTTAATATGAAGTACAAAATGCCCTACCATATTTTGATAGACAAGTAAATGCCGTTCCTCAGCATCTTTAGTTTGTAAGCTAATTTGTAAGTTTTATATCTCTATTTCTCCTATTTCTAGTTGTAAGCTAAATAGCATAAGCTGCGATAACCTTTACTATAAAAAACACAAACTTAAACATGTCACATAGGCCGTATTCGATTCTGGAACAAGATACCTTAATCAAGATTACTACTTAGCAAAAATTATATAAATGTATATTTTTGTAAACCATATTTGTTGATGATCAATAAAGGAATTTTTAAAATGAAAAAATTCTGCCATATCGAGGTACTACGAAGTCGAGAGCTGGTTTTCTCATTCTTCGTAAAATATGACGGTAAAGCAGTTGAAAGATTTTTTAAGGTTAGAAAAGTTTGACATGTATCGCTTCATAAACAAAACAGCGCACTTCCGAATGTAATAATAAATGGCACAATGTCTAGGCACACCCAAAATACGTATTTGGAAAAATTAATGAAAAATTAATAATGACAGAAGCACTGATATGATGGTAATAAGTAAACTGAATTGTGAGAGTAATACAATAATATATCAACATAATAGAGAGAGGATATATAATATATAATAGTAGAGAGTAATATAATAAGAGATAATTATGTTTATATTTGATTGTTGAATTTTATTATAATTTCTGATACGTTCATGATTCTTCTATGAATGATAGATATGATTTTTTAAATTATGATTTTTTGTACTTTTGAGTTTAATTTGTATTACTAGACTGAAACGAAAATTGATTGCATTTAAGAATATATAGAATTTTCGCCGGTCTGAAGCTTGAGATAGGTTTTTTGTATACCAAAGAATAATCTTTTTGAATGTCTAAAGTTTAAAAAAAATATTGTTTGCATTTAAAATAACAATAATTCAAAAAAATATATTTCTGGATAATAAATTTTGGTTGAAAATGTAGATAGTATTTTTTTTTAAATTACAAAAAATATTCTCAAAAATCGAATTATTGATTTGAAAAAAAAATATTTCTAACTTCGAAATAATTAATGCTGATTTGAATCCTGCAAAGTTGGTTTGGATCATGTTTGGTTCGAAGAAAATTTAGGGAGAATTTTTTTTCCGTTTGAAGCAAACGCGTGTTTTTACATTGATTTTTTTATACAATTTTTGTAGGGTTATTTTAATTTTAAATTCAAAACAATTTTAAAAACATTAAATATTAAACAAAACTTTATTTGATAAAAATATTTTATTATCGCATTTTTAATAAATAATATTTATGAAGAAACAATTTTTTAATTATGCAAATTCTGGAATTTTATAATTATGGGACTCAAAATTAACGTAAATAAAACAAAAATCATGGTGTTTGAGGGAAAGAGTGAGAAAACAATGTGCAACATTGTCCTAAATGATGAGAGAATAGAACAAGTTGACAAGTATGTATACCTAGGTAGTCTATTCACTAGCGACGGAAAAATAGATGGGGAGTTAGATAGGCGCATAAATAAGGGTAAGCAGGTTATCGGTAGAGCAGGGTCCATCCTAACAAATAAAAACATATCAAAAAAAGCTAAAATGGCCATACATAATTCTATATTCATACCGACTGTACTATACGGTAGCGAAACATGGACATGTCAAGAAAAGGACAGGAGTAAAATTAACGCGATCGGCATGAGACCTCTGCGCATAATATGCGGGAAAACACTGATGGATAAAGTCCGAAACGAGACAATCCTTAAAGAATGTGGTGCAAAAGAGACAATAGTTGACACATGGGAAAGAAATCAGTTAAGATGGTTCGGTCATCTTGAAAGAATGAAAGATGAGCGACTGACCAAACAAGTGTACAAAGGTAAAGTAAATGGCAGAATGCCTAGAGGTAGACCGCCGAAAGAATGGTTAGAATCGGTAAATGAGACATTAATCCGAAGAGACGTAAGAAGCCATCGAAACACACGAGCTTGCATGAAAAAATGCATGGACGTGAAGGAAGCTAGAGTAGTATGCCAGGACAGAAAAGTGTGGCGACAAATAGTTTGTAAACAGAGTGACAATAGAATGAATGACGCCTGAAACAAAGACCTTGGATTCTAATGGGCCCAAGTGGGGAACCATACATAACAATTTTGTGAGGCTCTTCACTTGGGGTGATCGCTAGAGAGATTGATCAGCAACCTGGGTCGGAGCAGTGTTGCGGAATAAACGTGTCATTTGAATAAATGACACGAGAATTCCAGATCAATCTAAAACATATATACCTGACACCTATATACCTATCTACTTTATACCTATATACCTATCTAACTTATACCTATATACTCTATACCAATACACCCATATACCCAATACTATTTTCCAACCGAGCAAGTCACGCCTACCCCGAAAGGGAAATGGCTTAATGGTATAATAATGGAAATTCTAGTTCGGATATTTTATAATTCGGCAATTGTATGTAGGGAATTTTATTATTTGGGAATTTTCAAATTCGGTAATATGGTGGGTTTCCTATCACCACTACGTAGCGCGTCCTCAGGTTGCGGATAGAGGAACGGCCCGTAAGGCTGAACAGCCTCCAAGGTTAACTGCGAATACAAGAATAAGCAGTCGCGGACAGCCGATAGGAGCCAGTCGTGGGTGTGGTGAATCCAGCACTGGTAAAAAATAGGTACACGACAACCATGGCTTGGGGGGACCCACCCATTCGCGTTCATACACAATGGGTGGGTTCTGGCAAGCCAAGGTGCAGCGTGTACCCACCTAGAAACTCTACCCGAACAAAAACTAAAAATCTTGTAAGGGAAAAATCCTGCTGCCCATTGGACACTGCAGCGATGACACTGCCCGCAAGGGATGTGTGGAATGATTCGCCTGCATAGGGCCAAAAGGGTATTGATGCCAGTAGGCGCGCTGCCTTGCAGGGGGACGTTAGGGTACGAGGATGAAACTGTAATGTGTCTGACGACAAGTTGACATGGTCCTTGTCAGAGTCGGAAAGCTCCCATACTTAGACCTAGGGAGGTATGGGGGTTATCACTCCTGGGACAGTGGACTCACCTACGATCGGAATAGGATCCTAACGTGCGGATTATCTTGAAACTACCATGGCTAACTTGCAAAAACAAAAAACTACAGTTAAAGATCTAAGGGTGGGAACTCTAAACGCGCGTAGTCTAAAAACTGGCCGCTTTAGCGAACTCATTAAGATAGCAATTGAATACAAAACTGACTTAATAGCACTTCAAGAAACCTGCTGGTCGGGCGATTTCGCGTCAATTTCTAGGGATAACTATACTTTGCACTGGGGAGGAGCTAAGGGGCAAAGACTGGGGACTGGTTTTCTTATTAATAAACGAATTTCGCAAGCACTTATCGACATGCAATTCATTAACGACCGGTTATCATACATTGTACTAAAGGGTAATTTCAGCAAACACGTATTAATCAATGTGCACTGCCCCACTGAGGTCAAAGATGAAGACACTAAAGATCTTTTTTATGAAACAATCGAGCAGTTTTTTGACAAGTTCTCAACGTTTGACGCAAAAATAGTATTGGGGGATTTCAACGCGAAAATTGGAAAAGAACCAATGTATAGGCCTACAATAGGATCAGAAAGTTTGCATGACGTCAGTAACGATAATGGAACCAGAGTAATAAACTTTGCAGCTTCAAAGAACCTCGTTGTCAAAAGCACATATTTCAAGCATAAAAATCTACATAAGGCCACCTGGACATCACCAGATGGTAATACTCACAATCAGATTGATCACGTTCTAATTGACAGAAGACGTCATACAAACATTCTCGATATAAGATCGTATAGGGGAGCGGATTCAAATTCAGACCATTTTCTCGTGATAGTAAAACTAAGATCTAGGCTAGCGTTAAGTAAGAAAATAAGCCGCACAGAGCCAACAGTTCGTTTCAATATAGATAAGTTCAAAACAGCAACAGAAACATTAAATTACCAAGTTGAGATTTCTAATAATTTCGACGCTCTCCAAGAACAGAGAGACGATAACAATAATCACGAGGAGGACCCGGAAACCCTGTGGAGCAATACGAAAAAGGCGATAAAGGCAGCCGCGAAACTTACGATAGGTTTTAAGAAAGTAACCAAAAGCAAACCATGGTTTGACGAAGAGTGCAAACTCTGGTTTGAGAAACGTCGGAAGGCCAGACTAAGTAGTTTACAAAATAAGTGCGATCAAACACATAAGAAATATCTCGAGATTAGCAAAAGTACAAATAGGCTCTATAGATCCAAGAAAAGGGAGTGGGAAAAGAATAAAATACTAGCAATAGAAGCGCATAATAAACAAAATAACCCGCGTGAGATGTACAGGGGAATCAATTTTATAAAAGAAGGGTTTCCAAGTAGAACGGAAGTAATGAGGGACGAAAATGGCAATCTAGTAGCCGATGCGACAGAGAGACTGAATTTATGGAAAGATTATTTCGATAAACTATTAAATGTACGCGAAGCCCCCGTTGAAGGTAATCTCGGCGAAATCCACACTGCTGATCTATTAACTAACGATCCTACTGATATAGAAATAGAAATGGCCATAAAGAAGTTGAAAAATAACAAAGCCGCGGGCATCGATGACCTACCGTCAGAACTGATAAAAAATGGAGGCCCTTGCCTCACAAGGCAAATTTGTAAATTGATACGCGCAGTTTGGAAAACAGAACGCATGCCGGAAGAATGGAATACCTCTATCATTATTCCCATCTTTAAAAAAGGCGATAAAACTAACTGTAACAACTATCGGGGAATTTCACTTGTGCCTTCGTGCTACAAGATCCTGTGTAATGTTATCCTAAGTAGACTAACTCCTTTTGCCGAGGAAATCATTGGGGATTACCAGTGTGGATTCCGCCGAAACCGATCTACAAGCGATCAAATGTTTACAATTAGACAACTGTTAGAAAAGAAATGGGAATTTAATAAAGCAGTACATCAGCTATTTATCGATTTTAAAAAAGCTTACGACTCTATTATACGCGCGCGAATGTACTGGATCCTAGAGTTCTTGGGTGTGCCAAGAAAATTGGTTAGACTTATCGAAATTTGCTTAAGCGGCAGTAAGGGTAGAATACGCGTAAACGGTAGTTTATCTGAAGAGTTTTCGATCCGCGATGGCCTGAAACAGGGCGATGCACTTTCGTGCGTCCTTTTTAACTTAGTTTTAGAATACGTGGTTAGGCAAGTGCAGGCGAATCCGACCGGTGCTACCCTCAATGGGGTAATACAAATTCTTGGATATGCGGATGATCTCGACGTACTAGGGGATGATAAAGAAACGGTAGCTAAAAATGCAGAAATCTTGATCGCAAAAGCCAAAGAGATTGGCTTGGAAGTTAGCGAATCGAAGACAAAATATATGACCGTCGTCAGGTCCGGAGAAAGTAATCAAGGCGGGGATCTAATGGCCGGAAATATGAAATTCGAAAGGGTTAACGAGTTTAAATACCTCGGGTCTATTATAACTAGCGAAAATAAGATTAAAACGGAAATCAATGCGCGGCTACACGCTGGCAATGGGTGCTATTATGCAGCAAACACGCTACTAAAATCGCGATCGCTATCTAGAAACATCAAAGTAAGAATTTACAAAACGATAATAATGCCGGTCGTCATGTACGGGTGTGAAACGTGGGCGCTGACGAAAGGAGAAGAGAATAGGTTTAGAGTTTTCGAGAATAAAGTACTTAGAAAAATCTATGGTCCAAAAAGGGACGAAGAGACCGGCGAGTTGAGAAAACTGCATAATGATGAGCTGCACGCTCTCTACGGGTCAGCAAATATTAATAGAGTAATGAAAGCGCGTAAATTAAGATGGGCGGGGCATGTAGCAAGAATGGGCAATGAAAGAACAGTGGCGCAAGTTTTAAGAGGGAGACCGACTGGTAAGAGACCCCTAGGCAGACCGAGAAACAGATGGGAGAAAAATGTAAGGGATGATCTAAAAGAACTAGGACATGATTACTTAAACTGGATGGAGAATGCACAAGACAGAGATGTGTGGCGGTCTCGGGTAGATGAGGCAATGAACTTTCGAGTTCGAACTGCTAATCTATAATAATAATATAAACTGTTCGGAAATTGTATTATTTTTGGAATTTTATTATTCGGGAGTTTTACAGAGTCGGGAATTTTATTTGCGGATTATTTCAGTGGTCCCTAGAAGTACAGAAAATTTGCTGTAATTATAATTCTGAGACCTGGATCTTTTCGATTTTTTCCTACAGTATTTATTTAAAAAAAATTATTATATGCAAATTTTTGAAATCACAAGTTATAAAGATAATCTCATTAAATATCAAAATTAAACAATTTTAAATTCGCTCTATATCTGATTTGTAATCCTGGCGGGTCTTGGCGATTTTTTCCCTAGTGCATTTCGGTCACTTGTAAACGGGGGTGAATTTAATAGGAATTATCTCCCAGAAAATAAGTTATTAAAATGAGAAAAAATTGGGTATCTTTTTTTATCTCTTTAGAGGTCATACCTATAGGTATGTAAAAAAATGTAAACTGCCGGAAATTTAAAAACTCTGCAAACAAGAAATTTTTGAAACATTTCTTTTTGCTCGGATAACTAAGCTGTATGCAAATATATTATATATCTGTGCTGTATGGCTTTCGATTCCGAACTAATTATACTCTTTTACGATTCTAATATAATTTACAAAACACTAGTTGAAATTTTTTTAATTTTTAAGGCTTCAATTTGATAATTTACATTTTAACATTAAAATTTCCTCATTTTCAGAATGCAGGCTTATTGTTTGAATTTTTACAATTTTCGTTATAAGTTAGGTTAAAAATAACAAATTCTGGGATTCGAAATTGCTTCAACGCCAAAAAGTCAAAAGTTTAAATTTAAACGTTAAATATGTGAAAATACTTTCTTACTTTAGTCGCTTCTTTTGAGAGTCGATCCTCTGCTTTCAGTTTTCTTTTCGAAATATATCTTGAATTCAACGCCTTTTAAATTCAATGTTTTCAGCTGCATTTAGATGAAAGTGTACAAATGTTTTTGGTTTAAACTATAAATTAATTAAAATATTTTACTTATTTTTCACAATTGTAATTTATAACCTTTAAAACTGAATACTTGTAGGTCAAACATGAAAAAGTAGACTATATTGAATAATTTGAAATTTAAAGCTATTTGAATATGCAAGAATTTTTGAATTGAAAGTGTTCGATAATTTTAGATTGAAACATTTCAAATTATTTAGTTACAAATTAAAATCGTTTAAAGTTGCAGAATTAGAAATGAACGTCTTTTAATACTTGAATCATTATTTTAGAAAGACTTAAACCGTATATCTTCAGATAAATTTGAAAGTAGGACTATTGAAAATTAGGAGTGCCTGAAAAAACTGAACAAATGTTTAGTTTCAAAAGCTCTTTAAAAGGGTGCTTTTTCATAAGTTTTATTTATTTTTGCTTCCTCGTAAACTCGTAGAGGAAGCTTCGTAATGGTAACATTTTCCAAAAATTTTTAATTCATTTAATTAAACCTTCCTCAATGTAAAAATGTCTAATTTTTTTTTGTGAACACGATAACTATAAAACGGTTGCACATAAATTGATGAAATTTGTAGGGCTTATATTTCTCACTAATATCTTGAAACTGATCAAAGGATTTCTAAAAATATTTATTGCATTTTTTTTAGCAGTCAATAATATTTGGAAAATCGGTTTTTCATAGTAAAACTGTTTTCAGTAGCATAATTCAAAGTTGATACAAGAATATAAAAGATTCCTTGGTTCGAGACGAATCGATTGACCTATAATATTAATACATTTTATTAAAGAGTAGGTAATTTTTGGTAATTTATATATTTTGAAAATCGGGTTTTTATAATAAAATTTTTTTCATTAACATAATTCAAAGTAGATGAAAGAAGAGAAAAGATATGTTGATTCGAGTCGAATCGATTCACCTATAATATTAATACATTTTATTGAAGAGTAAGGAAGCTATGGCAATGCATAATATTTGAAAATACGGTTTTTTATAGTAAAACTTTTTTCTTCAACATAATTCAAAGTTTATGCGAGAATATAAAAGATTCCTTGGTTCGAGACGAATCGATTGACTTACAATATTAATACATTTTATTAAAGAGTAGGGAAGTTATGCTCATTTATAATATTTGAATCATCTGTTTCAAACAGAAATTTTTTTTTCATAGACATAATTCAAAGTTGACGCATGAATAGAAAAGACTTTTTCATTATAAATTTTCAAATAGAGGAGATAATTCTGACAATTTTGGTAAAGAAATCACAAAGCTGGCAAAGGGATAGGGTCCGACAGAATTTTTCCCTTCCCTTTTCCAGCTCGAAAAAATATCATTTCGAATACAAAATTTGATTTGTCTGATTTGTCTTTGTATTTAAAAATTTTTTGTATTATTTTGTAATTTTTTATTTTTTTGTAAATTTCTATTTTTAAATTGAACAAAATGAAGACTTTGGTTTGTCTATTATTAAAAAAAAAAATAACTAAAATAAAAATACATTTGCTAACGGGAAGCAAAGTTCTCGTGAAATGAGCACCATTTATCATTATAAATTCAAAGTGGAAACACTCGAGATCGAATTCACAGCTAGTTTAATAATTTAGCACCCCCACAAATTTTTTTTTTGTGAGAAAATAACACCTGAGTTTTGTTAAAATTGAAAAATATATATTTAATGTTCGCTCAAGGTCAATTTTGTTCAAAGTGCTTGTTTCTGAATAAATTGACATTAGTATTGTTTCTGATTTCGTTTTGTCACTCATGGATTGTGTTTTTCATATAAAACATTTATATCTGGTTTTTTTACGTTTATAAAATAATAATTAAAGGTCACTCAAGGTAATTTTCTGTACAAAATATTGATTTATGAAGAATATTTGTCAAACTATACAACGGATTTCTTCGTCCAAATATACAAACCTAAATTGTACTATATAGTCAAAACAACTGGAAAAAATGAGATTGAAGGAAAATTTTGTAAAGAAAATAAGCTTGGTCGACCTATAAATATTTATTTTATTTCTCGAAAGATTAAAAAAAACTCTTCGGAACGCTTTTATTACAACAATTTTATTGAAGAAAAATATTGTTTGTAAAAATAAAAATAGTATAATTTTTACATACATTTCTTAAAATAAAAAATTAACCACGAGAATTGTAGAAAATCTTTCAAGGAATAAAATGATTGTCCCGGAAGTTAAGACCGAAAAATTAATTTTTCAAAAACGTGAAAGTTGTTCTAAATTGAGCTAGACTCGCGAACGGGAAAAATCGGGAAATGAAAGTGAATCTATTTTTTTGACCGAAAATACCAAAACTTTTTAAATTGATCAGCTGTAAATATAAATTAACTCATGCTTTTAAAAACTGAAACGTAGCTCGAGTATTAAAAATTGAACAGTAATTGATTTTACAAGACGATTCTGGATCTGTTCAAAATTATTATATAATTTACATATTTTAACGTTAAAATTTGAACTAATTTAATTCGAAAGCCTTATAGTAGCTACACAAATGTAAACATCCGATTGAGTCTTCATAAAAAATATTCAATTTAAAAATCACTTCAAATTAATAGATTCATAAATAAACGCCTTTATTCAATTTCAAAATCTTATTAAAATATTGTTCTAGTATAAAATATTCCACTTTTAATCCATTCAATTTGGAATTTTTAATTTAAAAAAAAACAATTTTCAATATTAAACAATTCGAAACTGAATTTTCACAATTTCAGAGTGATAAATTTAAACTTTGAATGTTACAATTATAATTTTTCTATTTTTTAAATTTGTAATTTGAAAGTAAAAGTGTTGAATTTTGATTTCTAAATAATAGTTGAACAACGATTAATTTAGGAAAAATTCGAATAAGTTGGATGTTTTTGAATGTTTCCAACAACAAAAATTAGGAACTTCTCAAAAATTTTGAAAAATTTAACAAACATTTTTTAAAAAGATTTTTTATTTCGAAAAAGAACATAACTTTAAAAGACTGTTTAAAAATATTTCAAAAGATTCACAAAATTGGAAAAAAATATGGAAGCTTTTGAGGCAATTTTCTTTCGCAGGATTTTCCAAAAAGTTTAGGAAAAATGGGAATCACTTTAAAAAATACTTAAAAGTTCCGACAAAATTTCAAAAATAATTTGAAAAGGTTTTAAATAATTTAAAAGAAAATTGATACTTTTGATGATTTCGAAATTAAATTCTGACTTTTTATTTTGAAAAATTACATAATTTTAAAAGGAGGTATAAAAATATGGGACGATTAAAAAAATCCCGAAAAATGAAATCTCCGACACTATTAAATTGCCGAATTGGTAAATTTTCGAATAATAAAATTCCCGAAATTATAAAATTTTCGAACAGTTTATAATATTACCGAACTGGAAAATTCCCGACAGAAAATATCCAAAGCAAAAAATTCCCTAATTATGGAATTCACAAATTTAAACATGAAAAAATTGTTTTTCAATAAATATTATTTATTTATTAAAAATACAATAATCAAATATTTTTATCCAATATATTTTCTTAATATTAAATTTTTTTAAATTATTGTTTGAATTTAAAGGAACAATATAATTGTATAAAAATTGTATTAAAAAAATTAAAAAAACACGTGCGCTTTGAAAAAAAAATGCTCTCTCCAAATTTTCTTTAAACCTAATAACATTTTTCAAACAAACTTTGCAGGATTCAATTCAGCACCGATTTATATCGGAATTAATTTAGTTTATTTCTTTTTTTAAATTTAAAATTCAATTTTTGAGAACGTTTTTCGTATTTTTCTTAAATACTATGCACATTTTCAAACACAAATTTTCAGCCAGAAATACATACATTTTTTAATTATGTTTACAATTATGTTTATGTAATATTGTTTGAATTTAAAATAACAATAATTGAAAAAATATATTTCTGGATAAACAATTTTGTTTGAAAATGTGCATTGTATTTTTTAAAAGTCACAAAAAACGTTCTCAAGAATCGAATAAATAATTTAAAAAAATTAAAATAAAAAGAAACTTCGAGATAAATCAGTGCTGAATTAAAGACTGCAAATTTTGTTTTGTTCGAAGCGCACGTGTTTTTAATTTTATTTTTCATAACATTTTTATACAATGATTGTTCTTTTAAATTCAAACAATAATTTTATAAAAATTAAATATTAAAAAAAATTCTATGATAAAAATATTTGATTATTGTATTTTTAATAAATAAATAATATTTATTAAAAAAACATTTTCTTAATTGCTTCATTTCGGAAATTTTCTAGTTTGTATGTTTTATTATTCGACAATATTCTAACTGAAATTTTATTATTCGGGAATTTTCAAATTCGGTAATATAGTAAACTGTCCAGAATTTTAGTATTCGGGAATTTTCAAATTGCGGATTTTCAGATTTCGGCAGTTTTATAATTTCGGGAAGTTTACAGTGTCGGGAATTTTATTATTCGGGATTTTTCAGTCGTCCCAAAAATATATCGAAACATTTTGAAAGATTTATAAAATTGTAAAAATGTTTTAATGGGGAATTTATTTTCAATTTGAATGGTTCTTGTCCGAGCTAGTTACCATCAGTGCGCTTCGAGGAGCATGATGAGAGTTGCTTACAGCGCTCCATGTGGTTGTTGGCAAATTATATCGAATGGCGCTATCGTGGAGTAGTGGAGGGTAGAGGGGAACTGACAATTTTCGCCGGACGCGCCGTCTATATTTATCGCGGGTAACTAAGCCCGCACCCATCGACATATAGAAATGGACTGGCTACTACGTGGGCGAAACGCGAATGGCAATTAGAAAGAGAAGGGAGAGAGTGGTGGGCAATCTGTCTCTTTCTGGTCGAAGGTGATTGGTCTAGAATTTCTATATGATACTATATGTCGATGTTCTAGATTAATCACCTTAGACCAGAAAGAGACAGATTGCCCACCACTCTCTCCCATCTCTTTCTAATTACCATTCACGTTTGGCCATCGACGTATAGAAATGGACTGGCTACTCCGTTGGCCAAACGAGAATGGTAATTAGAAAGAGAAGGGAGAGAGTGGTGGGCAATCTGTCTCTTTCTGGTCGAAGGTGATTGGTCTAGAACTTCTATACAATGTAAAAAAAATTTCTTGTAACTATCCACTGCGTTTTTTTAATTTTGCCAAAACCTGTAAAATGACTGCGTTCAAAGTAGTGAACTTCCAACCTCAAAATGTAGAAACATCACTTTGAATGCAGTGGTTTTACCAATTTTTGTAAATTTACCTCTCTGTAAGTAGGAAATAATTGGACTCAAATGATTTCCTACTTTCAGAGAGGTTGTATGTATACCATTAAGCCATTTCCCTTTCAGGGTAGGCGTGAACACTACCCGATCCGGGTAGTGTTTCTAGGTGGATAGTTTTCTTGTAGTTATAAATAACTACAAGTTTGGGCTCACCACACCCATAATATGCCAACAGCACACAGTATTCTTGAATGGTCACCCATCCAAGTACTAACCGCGCCCAACGCTGCTTAACTTCAGTGATCTGACGAGAACTGGTTTTTTCAGCGTGGCATGGCCGTTGGCATATTATTTGGTTAATTTACAAAAATTGGTAAAACCACTGCATTCAAAGTGATGTTTCTACATTTTGAGGTTGGAAGTTCACTACTTTGAAAGCAGTCATTTTACAGGTTTTGGTAAAATTAAAAAAACGCAGTGGATAGTTACAAGAAATTTTTTTACAGTGTATGATACTATATGTCGATGTTCTAGATTAAACACCTTCGACCAGAAAGCAAAGATATTATACACCTAGATGCGGCAAGTGGCGGCGGAGTGGGGATAGAATTATTAGTAGGGTAAGATAAATGTAGACGGCGCTGTCGGCGAAAATCTTACCGTCCCCGCTGTGCCTCTCTACCCGCTGAAGTATCCATCCCCTCTTAACAGTTGTCGTGAGTAAAATGGGCAAAAGAGGCGCTGTCGCCGAAATGAATTTCAGTAGATAATATAATTTTCTGAAAATATTCATGATCACTAGAGCAATTCGAAGTTACCCGGCGATCGATCTCAATAACAATCAATAAACAAATGAATATTTATCACTGTTTAATGAAATTATATTCCGTTCTAATTCAACTGTAAATAATAATTGCATGGTTTTTGTTTAATATGATCCGTTTAACTTTTAATAATAATTATATAAAAGACATAACGATTTGCATGATATATTGTTCAAGATTGCAGTGTAATTAACGAATTATAATTTCGGTGTGAATTTCGCTATTTTGAATAACGTAACGTAAATAACAACCGAGTAGTGAATATTTTGTAACTTTTATAACAGAATACGCCAGAATAGAAAAAAGAAAAGATAACGTAATTTTTTTGATTCACTTCGACCTAATTCAAAATTGTTCAACTGCAGACGATTTACATATCTGAAATTTTACATTCATTGACAATGAAATTGTCCTTCCATTTTCTGTACATGAAGTTGATATGATTTGATTGGGAAAGTTTAGATTTTAAGAAATTTCTAATTTCTTATGTACACTTTACAATTAACCGACAAAGACGAATTTTTAACAAAATACATGAGTTTTCAACAAAATAAATACATTTTTAACTAAAAAGTATCAATTTTACATCAAAAATAGAAGTTCAATTTTCAGTTAAAAAATAACTTTCAAACAAGGGAATTTTCAACAAACTAGTTAAATTTTCAACCAAGGAGATGAACTTTCAACTAAAATGATAAATCTTTAACTGACATAGTTAAATTTTCAGTTAAAAAATAATTTTTCAACAAAACTAATATGAAGAATCTTAAAAAATGACTTTCTTACGAAATTATTGAATTTTTCACAAATTAGATTAATTTTTAACCAAAAGAGGTGAATTCTCAATGAAAAATGTAATAGTTGATATTTCAACCAAAACAGATTTCAATTTTAAATGGAAAATAGTTGAAGTCAACCAAAAAGACGAATATTCAACAAAATAGTTGATGTCTCAACAACAACAACAAAAAAACAATTTTACACAAAAACAGTTGAATTTTAAGCAAAAAAGGATACTTTTAAGCAACATTGTTTCATTTTCGACAAGCTAGATTTCTTTTCAATCAAATAGTTGCATTTTCAACTGAAAAAGATATAAAATAACTTGATGTTGATTGTTTTTCATCTACTGGTCTAAAATCAATATTCAAAATATTGATTTTAGACCAGTAGACAAAAAACAGTCAACAAAAAATTATTTAATACAATTTATCTGGTCAAAACCATAACAACAACAATATAGAAAAGATATATTTTTAATAAAAAGGGAATAGTTACATTTTCAATT